>JAVJIF010007209.1:0-164741 GCA_038442645.1 Agave tequilana
GTCGACCGGCCAACGGTCACATTTGACCGTGGCAGCTACCGGTCGACCGGCGGTTGACCGTCCCCAGAACCAGAGAGCAACGGCTCTCTAGCCGTCGCGCCGCTTGGTCGACCGTGACAAACAGAGAGCAACCTGCTCTCAGTCGGTCGACCGTGCGGTCGACCGGCTCATGGGGCAGCCAGCGTGCACGTCCGTGCACGTCGGTCGACCGCTACGGTCGACTGGCTAGATTGTCCGGTCGACCGTCTGGTCGACCGACCTAGCCTGGCAGAGCTAGTTCAGGTCTGAAAAACAGGTTATTTTATTATCCAATAAATTCCCATAAAATCTCTAAAATTACACAAAAATAGTTTTATATTTTTTTACATTGAAATATAAACTTGTGTTAAATATTTCAACACAAATTTCAAACATTATGAACTGATTTTTGTGTTATAGAAATTTTGCCTAAAACCAAAAACCGTATTTTCTAAAACTTAGATTTTTGAATAGAAAATACGTTTTGTCCAAAACTCTTCCAAATACAAAACATGATATTTAAACACTTTGAAGCATGATGCATATGGATAGAAATCCAATATACATGAAACAAATATATATCATAGTTTTTGACTTTAATTCCAAAAATATGTTTTGTTAGAAATACCAAAACATGAAACACATGAAATAGACTATCAAACTAAGTTTGTCTAAATAGTTGAAGCATGCATGTATATAGAACAAATCTAATATACATTAAACCATATAAACTTGTTTTGATATAATATCTATTCATGCAAACCAAGATCGGTTAAACCAAAAACCGAAAACCAAAACATGAAACGTGTGTGTTGTGAACTTGAGCATATCATACTATCTAATCTTTACAATTTGGATCTAAACACAAAACTAAACTATGGTACCGATGTCTTCTTGTAGAGCGCCGTCTCCAAGCCGACTCGATCCAAAAATCCATGATTCACCGAGCTAGACTCCAATGAGTGCTATATATGATCTTGACGCTCGGGCTCTTGAATCACCATGTGAAAGCTTCCAAATCATCTTGTTGAAGCTAATCACCAACTAATATCTTGATTAATGATCTGAAACTAAAATCACAAGATTATTAGTACACATAACTACATGAGTTAATCATCATCAAAACTAGAGTGGAAGGCCTTTGGGCCAACAATCTCCCCCTTTTTGATGATGACAAAACTCATAGAGTTATATATGCATGGATTAAAGTTAAGCTTCAAAGAAGCTCCCCCTTAACTCATGCATAGGGATAAACAACAAATATATGCAATGAATACTAAACATGAAACATGCATAAATATGCATAAAACAATAATAGGCTCTAGATACCAATGAAATTTTTAAAAACAAATAAGCATGCTCTAGATACCAATTAATGAAATTTTCAAAAACAAATAAACATGCTCTAGATACCAATTAAACCTCTAGACACCAATTAAACTTAATATATGCAAAACAAAACTAATGATCTCTTTTACAAGCTTTTGATACCAAAAATAAACATGTTCTATAAATAATGCTTTGATACCAAATGAACTTAATAAAAACATAAAACATGCATAATATGCATATATAAACTCAAATTCTTCTCCCCCTTTTTGTCAATCATCAACAAAGGGGTTAACAACAAAACAAATAAAAAATATATTCTTCTCCCTTTTTGTTCAAAACAAAGAATCAATAAGGGATGTATCAAAAACAAAATGTTCTCCCCCTTTTGGTCTAAAAGCAAAAAACGATATCAATAAGGGGTCAAATCAAATATGATACCAATTAAAAATTGTCAAGGAAGTGCATATTGATACCAATTAAAAGTGAAACTATACCAATTGAAAAATAAAAATCTTGATACCAATTGATAAGTAAACAAACAACATATCAATTGTAAATAAACAATCTTGATACCAATTGAAATTAAACATTACAAATTTTGAATTTCTAAACATAGATCTTAATACCAATTGAAATTATTATTCTTTAAGGCATAAGATACCAATGAAATTATTATTTTCTATCATAAAGTAAGGGAGTGGAATACTAAATACCAATTGAAAAATGAAATACAAGATTTTTCTCCCCTTTAGAAAATACCAATTAAAACTATGATAAGGCTCGAATTAAGATACCAATTGAAAGCTAAATCAATTGAAACAAAGTTGAAACTCAAGCTTATCATAAACAAGTATATATGTATGGAATATTAGATACCAATCGAAATTGATACTATTTGAAATGAAAGCATACATACATAAAAACATATGAGAATACAAGAAATATCAATAATTGATACCAATTGAAAGATTCAATGATACCAATTGAAACAACAATAAGATCAAGTGTATATCTCATAATCCTATCCTCCCAATCATGTTCAAGTTTAAAATGATTTTCACTATAAAGCATACATGAGCATGATCGCCCATCCAACCGCCCGTTGAAGGTAGGGTGTTTTCAAAAATAGATTAAAAAATATATGTTTGAAAAACTCTACCATATTGAAGAATACGAACTAGTTATATGAAACTTTATAAACTAGTACGGAATCCTTCAAGTAAGGAACAAAACAAAATGTTTTTCATGAAACACATGTAAATCACATGGCACTAAACACTCAAGTCCATAAAGCCCATATCATACTCATGAAAACACAATCATGAGAAACATAATAAAGTGAGTGAACAAGTGTAATGTGAAACACAATCATGAAAATATTCAATTAAGCTCAATTGAAATTCCTTAAAAAAATGAACACATGAAAACTAAATTTTCATTAAAAACAACAATTCATACTTCAAGGCATATGTATGTTTTGACAAGACAAAAAGTATACATACATATCCCTAAACACAATTGAGTCCATAATAAAGATTTGCATGAAAAGCAAATAACTCAAGGGGTATACATGTATATCTTAAGGTTTGGCAAAATAGACATATACATGAAGTTAAAAACACATGATCATAAAACATATCCAAAATGGGAATACAAGTTTAAAATGCACGAATCATCAAAACTAGACTATACTAGCACATCTAATGGGTACAAATAGACATTCAAGTACAAACATATAAAGATTTACTTGTGGCCCACTATATGTACAAGTATAAATCCTAGTTTTAATGAAAACTAACATCTAAACGTATATCCAAAACATTAGGCATAAAACAAAAATCATAAACATCCATATGATCATTATGTATATGCATGTGCATTAGATCTAGTGCATACATATTAGTTAAAAACTAAGTGAGAACACATAGATATAGAACCATATGAAATATGGGTGTCTCAAATAACTAACATGTATAACACTAATCTAATAAACATGGTATAAGCATGATGAACAACAAAACATAACATGCTATAAAACAATGACATGAAAAGCATGCAAATATAAACGGGAGCTAGAGAATGATACCAACCGATGAGGGCACCTCTCTAGTTCTCCAAACCAATGGTGATCCTTTCCACCAACTCCCCTTGAAAGTGATGTATCCAAATTGTTTTCTTTAAGCACGGAACGCATCCACTTCAAGGCACCAACACTCTCACATTATGCGAGAGCCCACTCCTACATCAAAAATCAAAGGGGTGGTCTTTGTACCCATTTTCTTTTGGGTCCACGGGGGTTAGTATCTTTCCTAACCCAAACAAAATTAGTTGCTAAATTTTCATTATAAATACGATCATAAACAAAATCTAGCAAGGTGGCCCTTGCGACCACAATGTGTACACGTGTACACATGAGCATACAAGTGATGGAGGTGACCGTGAGTAGCATGTGTATGCCGTGGAGGGTGTATATGTAAAGATGGAACTTGTTTCTTGCGAACCAAGGTTTCCAAGCGTGTATGATTCAAAGTACATTGGCTCAAAGTGGAGCCCAAACATTCAATACTTTTCTTCAACACATTTATGTCATTTTCAATACTAGAAGATAAAGTGGAGCATGCAAAAGATGTGCAAGAAGAAGCTATACTAGCATGGCACACATGAGAATCAATATCAATTTCAAAGATTCATTTTTCTTTAAAACCAAATCCACTCTTTTGTAATGGAATCAATTTTATTTTTCAATGAAAGGTTATCTTTTAAAACAAAATCTAATTTAGAAGATAAACCTCATTGTTTTTCACAACATCATCACAATCCTTTTTGCTTTTCAAAAATCATTTTCCTTTAGAGCAAGTTCAAGTTGAGATTTAAGTGAGTCACGTTCACTAGTAATCTCTTCCTTCTCTTGCAAAATCGATTCAAAATTTGAACACAAATCCTTCATTTCTTCTTTTTAATTCAAATGTTTCTTTTTCAAAAGATCATGTTTTTCCACAAAATTTCAAGCTTTTGAACAAGTTCCAAATTTAAAGTTTGAACTTCTAAGCATCCATAGCAATAAGAACTAGAGCTATCATCTAGTTGAGATTCTGATTGTACCTCAAGGGAGTTCTTCCTTGGACCATGAGGCAATGCTCGTCGGACATGTCTCTCCTAGATCTCCTCAACTTGTTGATGATCCTTGAAGCTCAGGAGAAGTCAAAATGCTCCAAACTGCAAAAGCCGAATCATAATGATCAAACACATGTACAAGATCTTCATTTAGAGATGCTCTAAGTGTTTTAAGTGCAAGTGCATTGGCCTTTCTATGCTTGCTATTATTTGGGAAGGATTCTTGAGTAGTGGCTTGATAAACTAGATGTCCTAGTCTTTTTAAATGACAACTCATCTTGGCCTTCCAATCATCATGTCTAAAAAAATCAAACATAGGAGGGTATCCATGAGTGCAACTATATGTGTGCAAATGAAAATGCAAATGTAGACTAGCAAACCAGATCTCACTCCTAGTGGTTAAACCTAAATATCAGGAGCGTAGGCTACAATTGAAATCACCTAGAGGGGGGGTGAATAGGTGATAATGCTAATCTATTAAACTTAATGTGGAATTTAAAAACTAATTGCAATTACACAATATGCAAGCAACAAGAGATGCACACAACCAAGCCAAGCATATAAGTATGAATGATTAATGTGATATGATGCAAGGCACAAAGTAAAGAGAGAGAGAGATAGAGTAAGAGTCAAGGGATCAAGCGCAACAACAAGATATGTTTTCGAGGTTCGAGCACCCAGCTCTACATCCCGCCTTCACCCAGAAGGATTTTAAGTCCACTAGCTTGTCCACAAAGGACTCCCACAGGGAACCTCCACCGAGGATTTGGGGCAATCACAATTACAAGGAGTACCCAACTCCTCTCTTTACAAACACAACCTCCTCCTTGAGGCACAACTCCAAGCCAACAAACAATCACCTCACAACTTGGGGATTAGCACAAAGCTTACACAAGGATCACCTCACCACTTGAGGGATACAACCCAAAGGCACAAAGCCAAGCAAAGATTGAGTTTACAACTTGGTGGTCTAACAAACAACCACAAACAATCTCTTTTCCCACACAAGGATCCTATAGAATGATAGTAGATGTAGCTCAAGTGTGGAGAAAACCAATGGAATGGAAATCAAAATCACAAAGAAAATTCTTGGAAAAACTGAAACCAAGATATAGAAGTTGAATCAAAACTCTTTTCCCAAAAACCCTTTTCTTTGATTTTCCAAACCCTAGCAAAAACACCAAATAGATTGTTCAATTTAAGTCCAAAAACTTCTTTTGATTGCTGTGAAAACACTGGAGAGTAGGGAAAAATTAGCTCTTCAAATCTTTTTGGAAAACAGGCCATTAATGGGGTATTTATAGCCCCCAAAAAATATAGCCGTTGGCAGCAATTTCTGCCAAAATTGGCCTACCGGTCGACCGGCCAACGGTCACATTTGACCGTGGCAGCTACCGGTCGATCGGGCGGTCGACCGTCCCCAGAACCAGAGAGCAACGGCTCTCTGGCCGGTCGACCGCTCGGTCGACCGTGACAAACAGAGAGCAACCTGCTCTCAGTCGGTCGACCGTGCGGTCGACCGGCTCATGGGGCAGCCAGCGTGCACATATCCGTGCACGTCGGTCGACCGCTACGGTCGACCGGCTAGATTGTCCGGTCGACCGTCCGGTCGACTGACCTAGCCTGGCAGAGCTAGTTCAGGTCTGAAAAACAGGTTATTTTATTATCCAATAAATTCCCATAAAATCTCTAAAATTACACAAAAATAGTTTTATCTTTTTACATTGAAATATAAACTTGTGTTAAACATTTCAACACAAATTTCAAACATTATGAACTGATTTTTGTGTTATAGAAATTTTGCCAAAAACACAAAAACCGTATTTTCTAAAACTTGGATTTTTGAATAGAAAATACGTTTTGTCCAAAACTCTTCCAAATACAAAAAACATGATATTTAAACACTTTGAAGCATGATGCATATGGATAGAAATCCAATATACATGAAACAAATATATATCATAGTTTTTTGACTTTAATTCCAAAAATATTTTTGTTAGAAATACCAAAACATGAAACACATGAAATAGACTATCAAACTAAGTTTGTCTAAATAGTTGAAGCATGCATGTATATAGAACAAATCTAATATACATTAAACCATGTAAACTTGTTTTGATATAATATCTATTCATGCAAACCAAGATCGGTTAAACCAAAAACCGAAAACCAAAACATGAAACGTGTGTGTTGTGAACTTGAGCATATCATACTATTCTAATCTTTACAATTTGGATCTAAACACAAAACTAAACTATGGTACCGATGTCTTCTTGTAGAGCGCCGTCTCCAAGCCGACTCGATCCAAAACTCCATGATTCACCGAGCTAGACTCCAATGAGTGCTATATATGATCTTGACGCTCGGGCTCTTGAATCACCATGTGAAAGCTTTCAAATCATCTTGTTGAAGCTAATCACCAACTAATATCTTGATTAATGATCTGAAACTAAAATCACAAGATTATTAGTACACATAACTACATGAGTTAATCATCATCAAAACTTGAGTGGAAGGCCTTTGGGCCAACAACACTGAGGTCGTAACTAACACTTTCAGAACGGTTATTGTGGTAGCTTCCACAGCTACAGAGGCAGCAACAAACTCCACAGCACTGGGTTCACTGGCTGAAGTTTGAACTGCGTTGTCTGGCCAATGCTTGCCGTAGGATCCTCTACTTGAGCTATCCCAGCACTCTCTGCAACCATAACATTAATGTCAGTGATAACAATGAAAAAGAGAGTATATGGCACATCTTTATTCTCTTATCAAGTTGAGGATCCGAAGACGGCAAGTCTTTAGACAAGCCACTTGGGATGAGGGTTCTCCGATCTCAGCGATTGCACCCTCATGAGGCATTCCAGTAGCGAAAACTTCAAGGCCCTCCTGCTGGGCCAGCTCCTGGATCATCTCCTCAACATGAGAAGAAGTTGTGGCTTCGCTATCGGTAGCCACCCCTGTAGAAGAAATTCAAAAGAAATGTTAAAACATTTTCCAACCTGATGGAGAAATAATTAAGAGGGATAAAAGAAATTT
Organism: Agave tequilana; assembly: GCA_038442645.1. Classification (NCBI taxonomy): domain Eukaryota; kingdom Viridiplantae; phylum Streptophyta; class Magnoliopsida; order Asparagales; family Asparagaceae; genus Agave; species Agave tequilana. The sequence goes on from JAVJIF010007209.1 coordinate 7,501, forward strand.
CCTCAGTGGCAATAATCTCTCCTGTTAGCGGAACCATTGCAGGGACGTACCCTTGCATCTCCTCCTCTGATATATGCGAGAATTTGCTGGTTTCAAGAAGAGCGGGTTCATCGTCGAAGTTGCCTTTTTCGCCGGAATAATATTCGTGCTTCTCAAACTACGAAGACGACGATTGAACCAAGAAGTCTCGATCGGGGATTTACCACTGAGAACCCCAGTAGTAGGGCTGGGTTTAACAACCCGCGAGGTAGGCATCAACACACTGGGAGAACCAGGTTGTCGCACCTCCGCCCTTTTCTCATGGGTCGAAAAAGTTCCAGGCCGAGTTGAAACTCTTGAAATCTCAACTTCAAACCCCTCTACCGCCTCTTCGGGCCGTTCAACCCCTTCGGCCATGGTGGATTCGCCTGCAAGCTCTCCCTCCGCCAGGATTGCAGGACCTCTACTACACAAACCTCGGGGACACAGGGTTGGGGTTGCCTCCTCCTCCTCCTCTCTCTTCTTCCTCTTCATGCTCCTCAGCACCAGGAGGGATTACTTCAGGCATCCGGTTAGAGTTTCAGCCTCAGATTCTTTCTTAACCTTCTTCGGCCTGGACTCACCCTGGGAAGTGGCGGCGCGAGGACGCTTAGACACGACCTGTCGAGCCTTCCGGACAGAGTGCTCCTCCGCGGCTCCCGCGCCAGATTCCAGCACCAGGGCCGCTCCAGTCCTACTAATCTCCCTCCTTGCCTCCCTTTCTATTTTCCTCTCAGCCTCTTAGTACTCACTCATCCCTCGTATGCGTCTTTTGGAACCCAACTTGGTTTTATAAGAGGCCTTTATACTTCTAATACAAAAAGTATTCATGCCAAAGCTGGGCACCCTGCTAGCGAGGAAGTACTGTGTGCAGAAACTGAGGCTTGTATAACAGTTCAGCGTCCTATGAGGTAGATGGAAAACAACCCTTGTTCCCCCAGCTACACTGTAATATCACGCCCGGTCACCATAAAATAGGTTACCACTGAAGCAGAGTCCAGTGTTAGGGTTGCCGACATATAACTGATAGTAACCAAACTGCCTTGCAAAGCGACTCGGCATGTAAGGCTCAATCATACATGAATCACCTTGCCGGAAGATCATATATCCGGGCCGAATGCTAATGAGCCACCAAAAGACTCCAGACGATAGCCATGTGAAATCGTCCGGTTCTGCAAGGTCGGCAAACTTATCCCCATAGGATGTGCTAGAAATCTCGGGGAAGCATCAATCAAGCTGATAATTCGAGTTGCTGAGAATAGTTTTTCGGACGTAGTACATATAGTACTGTGACCAACTCGAATTCTCCTGCCTCTGCACAAAAGGGACGAAGCTTCTGAAGGAGACACCGCCGTCATCAATGAGGGAGCAATGCATGACGTCCAAGCCATTAGGTACGTGTACGGAAGCTCGATTCGGGGATTGGGAGTCTTCACTTCTGGTCTCCCCTCTGAATCCACTACTGGCCTGCTTTGAGAGTCCGTAATAGCCTCCATTTGGCACAGGCTTTGGTCAACACCGTAAGTCACTTTGGATGTCTGCTACCATTGCTGGAAGAAGAGAGATTGACTTCCCATACGCTAGCAGGACCGCCGGGTACACCACATCGGCGATGATCACTTTATGCGGCAGCGTTGGCACCATACAACGCTTCAACCACAATATGAAAAAGCCCGCCAGTAGAGTCCGGTCAGATATAGGAATCTGGGCCTGATAGTGAAAACTTTCAAAGATCGTATCAGGCTTGAAAGTATCGTCATTCGACTCGGTCGTATACGAGCTTGTAGAGGCACTGATCCTCTCAGCAATCTCTTCATCAGTGCAAGGGGCCAGACTAGTCACTGGGTTAAACTTTTCATTTATGTCATTGAACAGGTAGCTCGCTTAGGACATCTGTTTAACGCCCCTGTTCCTCCAGATGGATATCTGTCTGCAAATATGGAAGTGGCATAACACTTTCCATTAAGTTTCATACACTTGAGGATTCTCTCTCTTCAACAGGTGAAGCTCCTCAGTAGTTAGGACATACTCTTCATATGGGGCATCTCCAATTACTAACCCTGAGACTTCATACAACTCATGAAGAGCAAGCCCCATCTTTCCAACTCGAGTAAAAAATGTGCCTGTCAGGGGATTGTAACGCTTGAAGACGCCATAAAAGTTGTGGGAGCTCTGCGGGAGGCCATATTGCATGGTCCTAACCGAATGGTATAATCCCACCTGCTTTAGCAAATCCCTGAGGTCCGCGAGAACAAATCCACCCATCCTACCCAACCATGACTTGTCAGTAGAGTGGACCTACCAGTGTGAAAAAATCACCCCTCACCTTCAGGAATTGATTGATAAAGGTGGTGGCCAACTGAGGGGTTTCTCCTTTTGGATACTCGGCCCTGACCAATCCAAGATATAACTGAATACATCTTTCCCGTGGCCAGCAGGGTATGCTTCCTTTGCACCCAATTTACCAAGGGACACGCCGAAGATAGACTGAGAAAGGTCCCACTCCATTGCGCGGTGTACCAACGTGTGCTGAAGATAGGCTAAGGGGTACATCCTCTCCATGTTGGAAAGAAAAATCTACTGCCCCCTATCTGACGGAGCCACTTATATTCTTCATCATACAAAACCCTATCTTCCTCAGTGATAGCGTCGCCAAAGAAGTCAGGTTTCTTCAGCACAACACGGGTGCCAGACTCGAATAGCCCATTGGTCATGATCTCCCAGAAGGTCAGCATACTAGGGTTGCTGAGCCTGTCCCGACGCTCTCTTGGCTTCAGAGCAAGCATTGGAGCAGTCATTGGAAGCACGAAAGTCAGATTCGGATCAGCGCCACCCACGTGTCCAAAGTGACACTTCTTGGACAGAGGATTGGAGGAATATCACACTGTAAAGAGGACGACAGACAGTCAGAAATCTAAATGAAAAATGACTAAGTGTTGAAGCTAAGGCGCAGGTTGAGTCTAGACGCGGAGCTCAGCGAACTCACGTCTATACCCAAAGACGTGTGACTCGCATGAAACCTGCATTTTAAATCCACAACTTAGGAATTTTTTCAAGTGTTGGACCTAGACGCGAGACTCAGTGAAGCTCGCGTCCAACGTTAGAGACGTGATTAGTCTCTAATTTTGCATAATTTTTATCACATCCGCATATTTATTTGGTATAAAATTCTGCTAATAAAGCTTTCCTTGCTTGATTCTAGGTCCATGGTGTGCAATGAAGAAGAAGACCCTAAATCACCATTTATTAGTGATTAAAGGCCTATTAAGATAGCCATTGACCTAGGAGGCTGATTCTGTTAAAACCAGGGGCTGCAAACCAGAAACCAGGATCAGAACCTGACAGAGGACAGACAGGACAGCGCGCTGCTCGAAGCGCCACGCGCGCGGCCATTACATGGCCGCGGAAACGCGGCTAGCGCCGCGTTTTCGCAGCCGCGTTTTCGGCCAGAGGTTGTCCCCCTGGCCCCTTCCCTGGTGGCTATAAATACCCCCTGGGTTCTAAAGTTGAAGAAATACAGAGTTTAGGGTAGTTTTTCATTTTCATGTTGTAGTTTAGAGTAGTTTAGTTTAACATAGTTCTTCTTCTTCCTTTGTAATTTTCCATTTTGTTTTAGATCTTGTAATAGGAGAGAGAGTGATACATGAGTGGAATGCAAGAGTGCTTGTAATAGAAGGTGACAAGCTATAAAAGGTGCTCTCTTTACCTCTCTTTGATTCTATCTAACTCCTTTTACATGTTTAGCTAGTCTTTTCTCTCATAGCAACTAACTGCTAACCACTAATTAGTCTAACTCCTTATTTGATAATCCACATGAATCTAATAGCCTCTACTTGGTCTTGCTCTCGCAAGAGCCATTGATGGCTCATGATGATGGATCTAACACTCTAACTTCCTAACTCTCTAACAAGCTAACAATACTTTACTACATGCTTACTTTTAGTTTTGATGGTTTAAGTGTAGCTTGCTCTTGTCTTGTTGAGTTGGGATGTGATGAGTAACATATGAGCCATACTTTATAACGCTCTTGAACTAAGGACTAGTGATAGCCAATGATACATGTGACGCAACTATCACTAAGAGGTTTGCATGTTGGTAGAGTCATTAGTAGTTAGTAGCCATGAGTCTTCTTTCTTTTTCACTTTGTTTAGAAATATCAAAAATCGCAAAATCATCGTTTCTATGTTTCTCACTTCTTCGTATTTCACCGTACTCTTCTCTTTTTCATTCTTTGTTTTTCTTTCTTCTCATTCTTTCAAACATTGAAGAATCTTTAACACATACGTAAATCAACCGGTAAAGCTTCTATCGCCTCCGTTCTTATGGATTCGACTCGTTTTAGCCTCTATGCTATAACGGAAGTATCGAGGAAGCCAAAGCACACACACTTTAAATCTTCACTTCAAATCGTATACTTTTTGTGCGCGATTTTTCCCTCGATCCAATTTTGGCGCCGTTGTCGGGGACGTGAACGGTTTGATTTCACATTTTTGTTAACTTTTCTTCTTTGTTTTGGTGTGCAGGTCAAATTTTTTTTTTTAGCATTGGAGAAGTCCACACTTACTCTTGTGTGGTTGGATAAACTCTTGTACATTCATATACTCTGTTGCTAATTTTTGTTTATATTACCTGTGCACTGAAATAATTTTAAGAATTAAAACAGAAATTGGATGCTTTAAAACAGTTTAGACATTTGCATCTAGGCACGTGTCAATTTTTATTCCAATATACTGTATTTTATTCTTTTGTGTTGTGATATTGATAGGAGGTGTACATATGGCATTGCATATAGCATAGGACAAACATTTCAGTGATTTACTCACTTTTTTGTGTTCATTCTTATCTATATTGCACACTTGCATAAATTTAACTTAAGGGCAACACCCAATACAACATAAGATGGGGAAGTCATTACCTTCCCTTAGCCCAAAAATCACCTCTCCACTCACATAACCCAAGCCTAAATAAAACTTGCTAGACGTTGGCCCCTAGGGACATCTCGGACTCATTTAGGAGATTGACCTAAGGAGAAAGTTGTTAGAAGTTGACTCTTGTCAAATCGGTGTCTAAGGTTGGGGATTGAGAGGCGAAACCTCGAAGAACAGTGGTTTGACATAATTAGGCCCGTTGCTCCGGCACGGATACCTCCCATTGATCTTGCCCCTACCTGGCCGATTAACTCGTGGTCAGCTTCCGACAATGTACCCCCGTGGACAGTCTAACCACTTAGGAGTCGTCTAGGTCGGGAACTCCGGCGGAAGTCTAAGGCTCTTCCGGCTATCAGGGCTGTTAAAACCCCTGCTCTGGTAGCTCCTCGGAACCCAAACCCTTCCCCGACCGTAGATCCAACTTCGAGAAGTATGAAGCACGAGCTTCTTATGCTATTGATGTAGTAGCAGAGTCAGTCGAGTCTGTTGATTACGAGGGACAGAAAGCCAAGCGTCAAGTAAAAATTTTTTTTAAGAATAAGAAAGAGAAGAGCGGAGATTCAGGGCTGGAAAGCGGAGTATCGAATTCCCTACCTGCTGATGAAGAAGCAGTGTACGCAGAAAGGGAGAGTGAGGTTCCGATGAGAGGATAAAGCTGTGATTCAAAAGTGGTTCGAGCGCCCCATCTTTCTGTTCTTCTTTCCAGCCCGGGTGAAAACAGTGGTGGAAGGGGGTACACTACCCGGTACTTCTAGAAAAGAACGAATGCGGGAGAAGAAATAGCGAAGAAAGGCCGTCGGAGTATAGCAAATACACTAACGCTGATTTCGTAATGACATTCTGTTCCAGGTCATAATCCATATAGGATTCAAAAAGTTGTGGAAGTTCCATAGGGAAGTGCATGACAACTGGTGGGAAAAAGTAAGCTGAAAAACACCCCGGTGTCTTAGGTAGCGTACGTCGAGTAGTGACCCCTCTGGGGGCCCCGGGTTGCTTTGGCGCGCGGGAGGGAGGGGAAGAAGTCCCTTATCGCTTTCTAGAATTGGACTGTCCAGGTGGAAAGTGCTCTTTTTCAAAAATTCTTACACGGATGAGACTGATCACACCTAGCACAAACTAAAGAATGAAAAGTTGGGTGATGTAGTCAACCTATTGGTATACTCAGGGTTCAGGCTCTCACTTCGTTCGCCTCTCGCGAGTCCTCGCGCCTTGTCGCTCCTTTCTCAATGACAGGCCGCTCTTTCATTATCTGCTTTTTTGGTTTGATGAATACACTCTATCCCTATTTATTTTCCTTCTCGTACCCAGACCTATCACAAGCGGGAATGCCCATTCATTGAGTTTCTTGGATCAGTAGCTTCAGCGGGACCCTCTTTTGACTGCGGGTTCCACACGAAGGAATAGCAAAAGGGGTGGCGCATAGTGGGATTGTTTTACCTGGGCAAGAGATTGCCTTGTGTTTGGTACCAATCCTACTAAAAAAAAGGCTGAGTGTGCAGTTATGCTTCGGATGCTTCGCCATGGAATAGATCGACCCAGTTCCCGTTCTTTTCCGGTGCACTCGCTTTGTATCTCTGACACTTGGTGCGCTTTCCCGAGACGAGATCTCTATTCGTCTTCGTGTCCATCTCAAGGTAGTTCGAGGGTCCCCGGGCTGTACACAATCAACGGAGGCCTCCCCGACATATGTTGCAACGTCTCCAATAGCATGCTCTTACTTCGTCTTTCCCTTAATAAGTCATCAAATTTGGTGCTTTTCGATCAGGCCATGATCGAGAAACAACGACCGTAAGAACGGTACGGATATTAAAATATAGAAATCGTTATATAATTAAAAAGAAATTTGTATTAATAATTATTATTTAATGAAAATTTCTATAGAAATTTTTTCTAAATAAAATAAATTAATGCGGAGTTCTAGCTTTCGAACCCCACTCTAGTCTTCGGACTCGTGAGCAGCCTAGTCGAGAGAGAAGAAGAAGAGAACACAATTCATCATCGTCCTTCTCACAAGAGGCGCTTTCCAGCCCTAGTACGTTGATCGAATCTTCTTTCGCATTCAGAAGAGAGGCCGAGAGAGTGGTTCAGGTGAGGTGCGGTGGAAAGAGGGGATTGAGATGCTTCGGGATGGATCAGACGAAACTAACCCTGCCCCATCCTATGAAAATGAGAAATTTGGTACCAAGTTGACGCTTTCGTCTGGAATGAATATGGATAAAATAATAATTCATTTTATGTCCATGGCCTATTTCGGGTTCACTCGGAGCTTTGGCAACCACCGTAGGAGGTGTGATGTACATGCACCCATTTCAAGGGGGTACAACATTTCTCAGTTTGGGCCTCATATTTCTCCTATATACCATGTTCGTATGGTGGCACCCAGCATATCGGTGAACTCGATGAACCACTTTGGGCAACCCATCGCAAGCGACGTTTGATCGGAGGTGGGATCGAAAATCTATCCATTTTTGAAAAAGAGCGCTATACAAATAAAAGCGTGGCTAACCCATCTCCAGCTATCACGCAATCTGATGATCCGCGCGATCTGGCTCCAATTCAAACAAGAAGCGCAACCGTGGGAAGCTATTACACTCACCAACCATATGAGGCAGCTCCATAGCACGAGAAATTAAGCCGTGAATGACTTTCAGCCCTTCTTTCGTGGTATACTTGCGCGCTCGGTATGCTATCAATTCCGTTGGCGCTACGTGCGACTTCAGTTGACAAAAGCGAACAACAGGGATCCCGTGCTCGCGGAGAACTTTCGTTTGTTCGCCTTCGGTCCTTAACAAGTGGGAAACCCGGGGACGGGGACCATTGACGAAGAAGAAGAGGGCGATCTTCCGACGAACTGGGGACGTGATCACATTTTTTACAAATAAGAAATTCAAAGAGGAAAGACCGAAAAAGAGGTGGAGTCCAACTGGAAAGGCGGGGAAAACGTCGAAGCAAGAATAGCGAATCCGACGAGCTTATTAAGCAAGCGTTCATGGCTTACACTATTTAAGCTATGAGAAAAATCAAGAGAGATTAGAAACTGAACATTTTGAAACCCGGGGACGGGGACCATTGACGAAGAAGAAGAGGGCGATCTTCCGACAAACCGGGAACTTTGGCTCGTAAACATAAAAGTACAGTATGCACTTTTTTGCGACGATTAGGTTCGGGGTTATTAGAGGAATTCTTTATGGAAGAAGAACGGGTTCTTTCTTTGATCTTTCCAAAAACATTTCTTTTACTTTACGTGGATCGATCTTTCCGCTGCGGATGTCCCAGTAAGACAGGCTGATTAGCCGCAACGCTGGAGGGTGCTGGGAAGAGAAGAGCGTTCGCTATTGGTAATTACATCAAACAAAGATTGTTGGTCTGACCATCCCTCTCTATATTATAATCTTTCTTCGTCGCCTTCAATCGCAAGAACCAACCTCCCGGATGGGATTCGTCCGCCTTGTGAGCACGTTTGGATCCGCGAAGGCAATCGCTCGGATGTTCCCCTAACCCAACCCTGCCGCTGAAGGGGGGAAAACGAAAGGCGTTTTCTGGTCCCCCCTTCGCCAGGGGGAGCTTGTGGGGGGGTGCCACGACGAAACAAGGGAATGAAAGGTCGCTTTGCGTTGGATGCGCGCCTTTCCAACTGAAAGAGCTTAATTCCCTTATATATATGGATTGTTGTTGACCCAACAAAAGTCAGGGTTATCTTCCTCGCTCGGATGGTCAGTTTAGGCGTCTCCGAAAGGCGGAATCAAGGCCCGGGAGAGCTCTAAGTCAACCCTAGCATAGGCTTGTTTTCTTTTTCTTTATTTGTTTGTTTGTTTGTTTGTTTTCTTTCTTTTTTGTAAATTATGATATGGATTTCAATAACAACAATTCTTTCAATCCTAACATAAATCCATATTTCACTCCGACCTCATTTGATTCGGATAACTCCGACCCGGTTATGTACAACATGAACCAACCATATATGCCCGGTTGGGATTATCCGACTCAATATGACCCATATCCTCAATCTGATTTTCAAAATAATTTTCACTCTTCATAGAGTTCATGGGGATCCACCTACCCCGAGCCAAATTTTCAACCATCTGGTCTATAATTTTCAGAATATTCATTCCCCAATTCTACTTCATATCTTCCTCTTCCTGAACCACCAATTGAAGAAAAATTATCATTGTAAAGGACTTTGGAAGAAGCGATAGAGGCCCAAAATAATTTGAAAACAATATGACCTCATTATGTCCACAAAATTTCCAAATTCATATAATTTTTTTCCAGAACCAATCAAAGAAAAATCATTGTGGAAAAAAACTATGGAATCCGTGCAAGAGATCGAGCGAATAATTCAAAATATGAATAAGTTCCCATGTTTATCAGATGTTCATATGACTCAAGAATCTTGCCATTTTGGAAATCCAGCTTCAATTTCATCATATCAACCTAAACTTGACCAACATCCAATTCCTAATACTTTGGCAAGTTATCCATTTCCTGAAATTGAAGATGAATGTGAACCTGAGCTTCAAGTTAGCGATTCGAGTCCATTCCTTGAATCAATATCGACTCCTGTAGTGTTACCTGAAATAAGTGACATTCTTGAGCCAGTTTTGATTCCCATACTTCCTGAATTTGACTCAATCACTCACCCATTCACATTCCTTCCATGGACAAAAATCAAGATTTAATTTCATTACATCCATTTGAACTTGCCCAAATTTTGAGACCCACCTTAACATTTTGGCACATTATCCTTTTCTCGAAATTGAACTTGCGCTTGAAAGTGATCTTGAACCTCATGTCAGTGATTCCATTTCACTTTTTGATTCAATAATGACTCCGATATCTTTATCAGATTTTTTTCCTATTCCGGAGTCAACATTGAATCTTGTACCAGTATACCGTAAAATGGATCACCAAACTTTTATGATCACACTTCATTGACAGGAAAGTGTGTGAACATCAATTCTTTAGTTTGGACCCTATTTTTGAACCAATTTTGACTCTCATTGTTGACTCTCGACTTGATCTGAGTCAACTTCCCGAGTCGGTATCGGTTTTGTTTCTATTCCATTTTAGTCCAAATCAATCATCTCTGAAAATCACACTTCAATGTTGGACAAGAATGTTAAAGAAAATGACTTAGTAATTATTTTTGAAAATTGAAAATTAGATGAGGATAAAATTTTAAATAAGACCATTCAATCAATCATTCTTTTATTGGGTCATATTAGAGAGGTCACTGGTGGGTTTCTGCAAGATCCACGATATCTTGATTAGGTAGCAACGCTTGGCCCAATCAGACCACCATCGGAACTACCGCCATAAGGTACTTTTCTTCCCTCCCCATTTATTTCATGTCTATACACATTCACGATGCATTGAGGACAATGCATGAGATAAGTGTGGGGGAGGGTTTACTAACATAGGCAGTTTTAATTTTCTTTCTTTTACACTTCTCTTTAGGAACTTTTTAAAATTTTCTTAAAACTCTTTTCTTTTCTTTTACAAAACTTTTTGAATTAAGAGAAATAGTTTTGATCCATTTTTAAGAAAATTAAGATTATCTTCAAAATTAAGAAGACCTAAAATTATGAAATTTTAAACCAAGTCAAAATAATAGATCTTGTTTAAATTTTAGGATAAGAAAGTAAGATTAAAAAGATAATTTGATCTTGAATTTTTTGCGTTAGATTTATGCACTTCACACTTACACAATTTTTGGGATTGAAACAAAGACTGAAAATGCCATTAAAAAAATATAAAATAATATAATAATAAAACCACTTATTGAAGTTGGGTAATTATGCCTCAGGAAGCATGATTATTCACACCTAAAATGGTGGACAAAAATAAATAATCCCCTTTAGTTTTGTGGCCTTGTTTACTCGAATTCTTAAGTCCGCGGGATGTTTTCTCATCCGGTGCCCTAAGACCATCTGGTTTGGGAGTCACCGACTAAAGGCTCACTACCCGGGTAAATAAGAAAGCCTAAGAAAACTAAGGGAAGAAAAAAAAGAAAAAAAATAATAATATATAATAATATAAAAAAAGGCATGAAAGTTTGAGTCAATATCCCAAAAATCTTCACAGTCCACAAAGTGCATATTTTTCTAAAAGTTTTATGAAAGGTCAAAGAATCAATTCAATTTTAAATTCTTACATTTAATTTATAACAAGTTTTTTTTGTATTTTGACTTAGTTTAAGAAGAACAATTTCTGGTTAACCTCTGACCTTGAATCACTATATTTTCGTAAAAATACTTCAACACTTTTCTCTATTTCAAAATGCGTTTCCAAAATATTAACATTTGATTTTTTTTCTTTATGGATTTTGTGGGTGTAATCCGCTGAAAACCCTCAGGAGACAAAACTCCTCCTCTAGGGGAAACTTAGAGGTTTAACGGCTTGTTGCACATGCTCAGTGCAATCGCGTCACCTGCGAAAGTGGTGTAATAATTTTCTTTCTTTTATTTTGCTTGGGACGAGCAAAAAGATAAGTGTGGGGGTGTGATTAGTCTCTAATTTTGCATAATTTTTATCACATCTGCATACTTATTTGGTATAAAATTCTGCTAATAAAGCTTTGCTTGCTTGATTCTAGGTCCATGGTGTACAATGAAGAAGAAGACCCTAAATCACCATTTAATTGGTGATTAAAGGCCTATTAAGATAGCCATTGACCTAGGAGGCTGATTCTGACAAAACCAGGGGCTGCAAACCAGAAACCGGGAGTAGAACCTGACAGGGGACAGAAGGGACGGTGCGCGGCTCGAAGCACCGCGCGCGGCCATCACATGGCCGTGGAAACGCGGCTAGGGCCATGTTTCCGCGGCCGCGTTTTGGGCCAGAGGTTGTTCCTCTAGCCCCCTTCCCTGGTGGCTATAAATACCCCCTGGGTTACAGAGTTGAAGATATACAGAGTTTCGGGTAGTTTTTCATTTCCATGTTATAGTTTAGGGTAGTTTAGTTTAGGTTAGTTCTTCTTTTTCCTTTGTAATTTTTCATTTTGTTTTAGATCTTGTAATAGAAGAGAGAGTGATACATGAGTGGAATGCAAGAGTGCTTGTAATAGAAGTGACAAGCTATAAAAGGTGCTCTCTTTACCTCTCTTTGATTTCTATCTAACCCCTTTTACATGTTTAGCTAGTCTTTTCTCTAATGGCAACTAACTACTAAACACTAATTAGTCTAACTCCTTATTTGATAATCCACATGAATCTAATAGCCTCTACTTGGCCTTGCTCTTGCAAGAGCTATTGATGGCTCATGATGATGGATCTAACACACTCTAACTTCCTAACTCTCTAACAAGCTAACAATACTTTACTCCATGCTTACTTTTAGTTTGATGGTTTAAGTGTAGCTTACTCTTGTTTTGTTGAGTTGGGATGTGATGAGTAACATATGAGCCATGCCTTTAACGCTCTTGAACCAAGGACTAGTGATGATCAATGATACATGTGAGGCAACTATTACTAAGAGGTTTGCATGTTGGTGGAGTCATTAGTAGTTAGTAGCCATGAGTCTTCTTTCTTTTTTCACTTTGTTTTAGAAATATCAAAAACCACAAAAATCATTCTTTTCTATGTTTCCCACTTTTTCGTATTTCACCATACTCTTCTCTTTTTCATTCTTTGTTTTTCTTTCTTTTCATTCTTTCAAACATTGAAGAATCTTTAACACATACGTGAATCAACCAGTAAGACTTCTATCGCCTCCCGTCCTTGTGGATTCGACTCGTTTTAGCCTCTTTGCTATAACGGAAGTATCGAGGAAGCCAAAGCACATACACTTTAAATCTTCACTTCAAAACATACACTTTTTGTTTGCGGTTTTTCTCTCGATCAAGTCGTGAGGCTCACATGAAATCCGCGTCTGAACTCCCTCACTTAGAGAAATCTCTAAAGTGTTGGGATCAAAACGCAAGGCTTAACGAAGCCCGTGTTCAACAAGCAGATACAGATTCAAGTTGATGAAGCGAAGACGTGAAGGTCGTCAAACCCGCGTCTTGCCTACCAGTGCAAGAGCCGCGTTTGGATGTCAAAAACATGGGCATGAGCCTCGCGTTGGCAGTTCAGTTCAAAAGAGACTTAAGAGTTAAGATAACTCTTCAAGTCCCTTAATGGCGAAAACCAGATCAAATGGTTCTTTACCTGAAATGGGGGCCTCCTGCATGGAAGAGCCGCCTATTTACACCTCTGGAGCGGTAACTCGACGACGAAGCCACAGGTTTTGTTTTCGGGGTCATTTTGACCGTGAATTCTGTTTCGAAGACGAGAGAAGGAAGAAAAAAGCTCAGAGCTTTTCTTAAATTCTGAAAGTCCTCAACGCAGGGCTCAGTGGAGAAGAAAGGAGTCTAATGACGACTCTTGAAAGACTAATGTATTTATAGGCACAGTAATCCACCGAGATATGCGGCGGCACATGTCTCGAACCCAATCTCCGCCTGACGCGTGGCATCACGCCATGAACGAAAAAATCGCGTATTAAAGGAAAGGAGTCTCCCCAGTTCCGCCCGACACGTGGCAATTTCTCTCAGACCGTGAGTCTCGCGTTTAACAGGACCGTGTCTCTTTAAAGAAGGACCGCGTCACCACCTTGAAGTCTGCGTTACTTCAGCAAATTGGAGGATGCATCTCCACTTCAAAGACCTTGCATCTTGGCAAAGAGTAGGGCTGTATTTCTTCAATGAGAAGTCTGTGTTACTTCGATCAAGTGAGAGCTGCGTCTCCACTTCGATAAGACTCGCGAGGTCCACATCTCCAAGGCAACATGACCTCTGCGTCTACAAGACTTGCGTTTAGTCTTTACTTCTGCAATCGATTCAACAGTACACTGGCACAAACAAATGACTGCTTAACCCAGGTTCAACAGTACACCAACAATCAGCTCAAAGCATCGAGGAGATCCAGACTACGTATCCAGATACTCACAACGATCATTTCTGGTGGCTTCAAAGAGTTTAACAGTACACTCACGGAGACCAAAATTCAGACAAGATCAATCTCAAGATATCTCAGAAGATTGTTAGTCCAGTCTTAAGAGAATTGCTGCTAGAAGAAAAGTTCAAAGTATTTCGAAACCCGTCTTAATCAACCATGGAGTTTTGAAAACTTTGGAGGGGTTCTGTAAACTATCTAAAAATCACTGAAGACAGTCATCAAAGAACAAAGTCTATATTCCAGACGAGAGGCTAATCATAGTCACTCGTGTAATGTTAAGACGCAGAGCATGAAGCCCGCGCCTTAACATCAGTACAGTACCAAGACGCGAGGGTCGAAGCTCGCGTCCCAGCTGCATTGTAATAACCAAGACGCGACTCGAAGCCCGAGTCCTTACATCACCGCAGTATCAAGACGCGAGGGGCGAAACCCGCGTCTCGACATCACTGCAATCTCAAGACGCAGAGCCTGAAGCCTGCGTCTGACAGAGTTCGAAACCTGCGTCTAGCAAGGTTCGGGGTCGGCATCCGAAACACGAGGCTCGAAGCCTGCGTTCCAACTACAAAGAACTGCGTCTCGGTTATAACTGCCCTCATTACTGGGCCAATTACTGCCCACGTAATAAGGGGAGTTAACCCCCATTATAGAGAATTTTGAGGGGACAGTTTTACCCTTGAAACCTCTATAAATAACTCAATTTGTTACTGAAGAGAGGGTCGGAAGTTTTGAAAAAATCAGAATATTTAGTTGAGGAATACAAAAGAGTTCAACTTTTCTAACTTGCTGAGTACAAGTTTGTTCTTGCCTCAAGTCTCCTCGAGATCTTATTGGATAGGAGCTACGCTACTCCGTCCATAATCCGAAGAGAAGATTCCCAGAAGTGTGACGTTCACCTGATCAACGAAAAAAAAGATTCACTTTTCACCGCTACATCAAGAACCCAATATTAAATAAAGAGAAGATTTGAGCTTGAATATCTTCTCTCTCTTGTAATCGGGATTGTTTGAGATTATTGTAATCTTTCATTGATTCAAGGAAATTTTATTACGATCCCCTAAAATTTTCCCGGTCCAAACAGGGCCTCGAGCCTCGCGTTTGGACATTGATGTAGTGTTGAAACGCATGCGTTGAGCCCTGCGTTTTGGTACTGTAGTGATGTTGAGACGTGGGCTTCGAGCCTCGCGTCTTGGCTTTGCAGTGATGCTGAAACGTGGGATTCGAATTTCGCGTTTTGACACTGTATCAATGGCTTTGATCATCCTTGCGTCTGAAGTATGAGTTCTGTTATCTGGCGACTTGTCTTCAGTGTTTTTTTAGACAGTCTACATTGATATTTTCTTCTGTTCTTGATTATAGTAATTCTTTCTTTTTTTATGTTATGCTTTGTAATATTTAAGCGCAACATTATTGCTTAGTAGCGGATAAAGTTTCATTAACACTCGTTTTTTCTTCCCTCCAGCCTTTGCTTACCTTTTCTCTTGTGCATTTTTTGAGCAATGGAACAGAACCAAGACCCCAGCAAGGCAAGAAATTTGTACCCTGTCAGTTTGTTGAATCTTTTCCAACTTACAATGTGAATCAGGAATCTGTTGAAGCGGATTAAAACAAACTAAAGATGTTCCTATAATCATTGGTCATAACATCATTAGTCGTTGAGTTTGTATTGTTCCAAAGATTATATTGAGTGAAACTCCCCCCACCCCCACCCCAGCCTCTGTTAACCGAGGTCCCTATTCGTTGTTGTTCCTTTAAAAGTGATGAAACATAGGGAGGGGAGGCTTAATGTTTCGAAAACTATTATCTGTGAACTTAATCTTCAATTTCTTGGGTCTGAAAGCAACTTCTGCTGTTTGTTGTGAAGGCCAGTGAGATTCAGCTTGTAACAGAAAGTACTGTGTTCAATATGGAGGACTACAGGCATTGTTGCTGTATATGGAGGAAAGCAGGGTTGTCAATCTTCAACTTTTTATTACCCTTCTTTTCCTCTCAGATACAGGCATGGTCTAATATATTTTTTTAAATTTTAGTATAATTCACAATACATGGCATAGATTGTCGCTCTGCTTCAATATTACAAGTTCATTTCTGCAACTAAAACTCCTTTATTGAGTTGGTTGTATTTGACTCCCATGCCTGCTCCTCCAACAAGTCTACTGTTGGATTAGGTGTCTAAGTCATAACTATAATTGATAGCAGCATAGTCCTTTTGGGTTGCCCTCGAGATTCAAAAAATAAGTATAACTAAAGGAGAACAAAATTCCTTTGGGAAATTAGTCCCACAGTGGTGGGATAAGAAAACTGGAGGTTATCCAAGGCTATAAATAGGGCCTTAGGGATTCATTCTTTTTTACTGCCTCTTGGCTTGAGTATTAGCCTCCTTCTTTCTCCTCTTGGAAGAACTCTTTGATACTCCATCCATACTTAGTTAAAATTTTGAATCGTTGGGTGTGATTCCATCAGAGGCACGACATTTGTGGTGCTTGCTTCCAAGAGATCCGAAGGGATAATTTTAGTTGTTTACTATAACAACTAAAAGAGGCACAACGTTTGTGGTGCTTGCTCACAAGAGATCCGAAGGGATAATTTTAGTTGTTTACTATAACAACTAAAAGGTATGTAATTCTATTTTCTTCTGTAGTAATTTTAATTATTTACTAGGATATTAGGATTCTTTTTATGTTCATAGTTATAGGTTCAATTATGAAAACATAGATCATGTTTTAGGTTGCATGCTCCCTTAAAAGTCTAAGTTTGTTTGTAATACCTAAAACCCATCAGTGGTATCAGAGCTTGGTTTGTTTTCAATTGAATTTGCTATAATTGTTGAATTGATAAGGTAACTGCCTATATAATGATAGATGAATGGGTGTCCACTCTCACCCACCACTTCCTTGATTAGTGGAGGGTCGTTAACTGAACGGGTTTGATAGGACTATATATATATTGATTCTCATTAAAAGTATAATGATAATAAAAGGTAACTAAATTTTATTTAAATCCCAATCTTAGTTACTTTAAGAAAAAAAATGTGAAATTGTATGCTAACCCATGAAATTGCACATTACACCTTATAAGTCATTAGTGGAGCGTGTGTGGTTAACCAGCACACTAATAGGGACTAATAAAGAGCAGTAATGGGTATCTTATAAATTGTTATTGTTGATGGAGTGTGTGTGGTTTACCAGCACATCAATTGAGATAATAAATGACATGAAGGTTACCAAGCACATTTGCATGGTTATTCACATCTTGTTTGTGATCCTCGGTATCCCAGTCACAAATGTAAGAGCATAATCTGAGATTAAACATGCCATTGAATAGTTTCAATGAGTCTCAAAAGACATACCTGTATGAAATTTGCAATTAGATTACGGCATCCCTTTTCTAAGTTGTGAATTTCATAGTTGGATCCTAGCCTCGATATTTCAATTTTAAGTTGTTATATTAAGGTTATTTTTTTTCTAACTCAAACTACCTTTCTTTTAGAAATGTCTCCCCCTAACGATGCTTCTGGTTCCTCCTCCTCCAATCACAACTTTTCTTTGTTGAACATCTGCTCAAAGGTGACATTAGATGGCACCAACTATAATGACTGGATGCGCAACATCAAAATGGCTCTTCGTTTCGAGGACAAGGAGTATGTCCTTGACAAAGAACTTGTTGAAATTGACGAAGAGAAGGCCACTCCTGAAGAATTAGCTGCTTATAAGAAGCATTACACGGATGCAACAAAAGTTGCTTGCATCATGGTTGCTACCATGACTCCTGAACTGCAAAAATTCTATGAGGATTACTGGCCGTACGAGATGAACAAAGACCTTATGGAAAAGTACCATAAGCGAGCTCGTCAGGAAAAGTACGAGATAGTAAAGTCCCTCATATCAAGCAAGATGAAGGACGGAGAGTCTGTCAGCGGCCACGTGCAAAGGATGCAGCGATACGTGGAACGCCTTGTGAGGCTAAATGTGCATATTGATGATGAGTTGGCTATTGACATAGTCTTGAACTCATTGCCAAGTTGTTATGATCAGTTCATCTTGACCTATCATTTGAACAACAATGAGACCACATTGACTCAATTGCACAACCTCCTGAGAACAGCTGAAACTGGGATGAAGGGAAAGAGTGATGCCCCCACTCCTGCTAATACTACCGTTCTGGCCATTGGCAAGGAAAGGGGAAAAAGAGGAAAGGTCCTCCCAAGCAAAACTGGAAGGGAAAGTCTCATGTAAAAACCAGTTCTGATATTACCCCTGTCTCTGATCCTAAAGAGGCCACTTGCTTCTATTGCAACGACAAAGGACATTGGAAACGAAGCTGCCCAAAGTATCTGCAAGATTTAAAAGATGGGAAAGTAAAACCATCTACTGCAGGTATATACACTATTTCGTCTATTAACGCAACATCTTCTGATTCTTGGGTCCTTGATACAGGATGTGGGTTTCACATTTGCTCTGTATTGCAGGGACTAAGAAAAAGTGAGGATGTGGAGCATGGTAGAATGAACTTGATCATGGGGAATAGGCGATCTTCACCTGTCACCAAGATTGGAGTTTATAGTCTACTGCTTAATAATGGTGTTAATTTAGATTTATTGAATTGTTGCTACTCGTCAGAAATGACACGAAACATTATCTCTTTTCATGCATTGTTCAAACAAGATTTAGATATTCTTTTAATGATGAGAATGGTTCTATTTCTGCTTATAAAAATGGCATTTTTTATTTTGAAGCTTTACCTTGTGATGGTGTGTATGAAACTGTGATGTGTGTAGACAACTTAGGTAATAGTGTATTTCAAATTGATTCGTCTAATGGTGTAGACAAAGCGTGCTTGTGGCATTGCCGTCTTGGACACATTAACAAAAAACGCATGGCTCAACTCCAAAAGGATGGGGTGTTGGAATCATTTGACCTAAGGTCAGATGATACATGCGAATCTTGTCTTTTGGGTAAGATGACAAAATCACCTTTCACTGGATTTTGTGAAAGAGGTGAAGGTTTGTTGGATCTCATACACACAGACGTGTGTGGACCCTTCAGATCAGCCACAAGGATGCTAATCGATTCTATGTGACTTTTACTGATGATTATAGCAGATATGGTTATATCTACTTAATAAAGCATAAGTCTGAAACCTTTGAAAAGTTCAAAGAGTTTAAACAAGAAGTCGAGAATCAATTAGGCAGGAAGATAAAGATGCTCCGATCAGATAGAGGCGGAGAGTATCTTAGTATCGAGTTCCATGACTATCTCAAGGAATGTGGAATAGTTTCACAATTGACACCTCCTAGGACACCACAACTTAATGGTGTGGCTGAGAGACGCAATCGAACCTTGTTAGACATGGTGCGTTCCATGATGAGTCGAGCTTCACTTCCAATATCATTCTGGGGGTATGCCTTAGAAACTGCCGCCCACATTCTTAATCTTGTTCCAACAAAGAAGGTTGCCAAACACCTCACGAAATGTGGACAGGAAAAGTTCCCTCGTTAGCACATATTAAGGTTTGGGGTTGTGAAGTTTTCGTTAGACGAGAAATTCACGACAAGCTTGAACCTCGTAGTGAGCGATGTGTTTTCATCGGCTATCCACAGAAGAAGTCATTTGGATATTTGTTCTACAGACCTAGTGAGAACGTGGTCTTTGTAGCACGGAGAGGAGTCTTTCGAGAGAGAGAGCTCATATGCAAAGAGGACAGTGGGAGCACCGTTGACCTTGAAGAAATTCAAGAGTCAGCAGATGAAGGAACCTTTGAAACCGCTATGGTTCAACCAGAGAAGAGATTCCAGTTGAACCCATTGACACTTCATTACCTCTTAGGCGTTCTAGTAGAGTTGGCAAGCCAACTGAGTTCTATGGTTGCCATATAACTGCAAATGGAGACACGTTTATCAGTGACAATACACTGGTAAATTTGGATGAGCCGACGAACTACAAGGAAGCCATGGCAGGCCCTGAGGCAGCCAAATGGAAAGAGGCAATGGACAGCGAGATCAAGTCTATGTATGACAACCAAGTTTGGAACTTGGTTGATCAACAACCTGGTCGGAAGACAGTTGGTTGTAAATGGATCTTCAAGAAGAAGATCGACATGGATGGTAATGTAAGCACATTCAAAGCACGACTGGTGGCGAAAGGCTTTACTCAAACCCCAGGGATTGACTATGATGAGACCTTCTCACCAGTGGCGAAGATAAAATCTATTAGGATAATGCTAGCCATAGCTGCATTTCATGACTATGAAATTTGGCAGATGGATGTCAAAACTGCCTTCCTAAACGGAAAGTTGGCTGAGGATGTTTACATGAGTCAGCCAGAAGGTTTTGTGGATGCAAAGTTTCCCAATGGAGTATGCAAGCTTGAGAAATCCATCTATGGATTAAAACAAGCATCTCGCAGATGGAATCTTTGCTTCGATGAGAAAGTCAAAGAGTTTGGTTTCTCTAGAAGTGAGGATGAGTCGTGTGTATATGTCAATGCTAGTGGGAGCATAGTCACCTTCCTGGTATTGTATGTTTGACATACTTCTTATAGGAAATGACATTCCAACCTTGCAAGATGTTAAGTCTTGGCTTGAAAAGTGTTTCGCTATGAAGGATCTAGGAGAGGCTGCCTACATTCTAGGAATAAGAATTTTAAGGGACAGGAGTAAAAGACTAATTGGACTTAATCAGAGTACCTACTTGGATAAAGTACTGAAACGTTTCTGTATGGAGAATTCCAAGAAAGGAGAACTGCCCATCCAGAGTAATACCAAAATGAGTAAGACTCAAAGTCCGAGTACAGATGAAGAGATAGCAGAAATGAGTAGAATTCCGTATGCTTCTGCTGTTGGTTCTATCATGTATGCTATGACATGTACTCGTCCTGATGTGTCCTTTGCTTTGAGCATGGTCAGTCGTTATCAGGGAAATCCAGGTAAAGCTCATTGGGTAGCGGTTAAGAATATTCTCAAGTATCTGCGAAGGACTAAGGACTGGGTCCTAGTACTTGGTGGCTGTGATACATTGAGAGTAACTGGGTATAGTGACGCCAGCTTTCAAACAGATAGAGACAACTTCCGTTCCCAATCTGGCTGGGTCTTTACCTTAAATGGAGGAGCAGTTACTTGGAAAAGTTCCAAGCAAGACACAGTGGCTGATTCTACTTGTGAATCAGAGTACATAGCGGTAAGCGAAGCATCAAAGGAGGCAATTTGGTTGAAAAACTTCATCGAAGATCTTGGAGTTGTGCCAACCATCAAGGAGCCAATGGATATTTTCTGTGATAATGAAGGAGCGGTTGCATTAACAAAAGAACCAAGAGATCATGGCAGATCTAGACATATTGACAGAAAATACCATTTTATCAGACACAAGATAGAAGAAGGTCACGTTGTAGTGAGGAGGGTTTCATCTGAAGATAATCCTGCAGATCCACTCACAAAGGGTCTGAGTAGGGTTAAACACAATCAGCATGCTAGGAGCATTGGTCTGAGAGATGACGTTGGTTTTAGCAGTTAGATAGTTAGTTTGAAACTTATAACAAAGTAAATGTGATTGACTTTTGGTGATTAAATAATAGAGAATTATTTATGAGTTTGTTTACTACCTTTGTCAATTGTTTATTATTGTGTTTCATTTTGCATGTTTTTACTTCCCGAATAATTTGATTATTCGAATTCCACAGTCGATCATACTCTTGGAAGTAAGTAGTGAATAAAGACTGTCATGAATGGAGTTATGGATTGTCTAAAGAGTTTTAGACATAGCAATGGTATTGCTGCAATGTTCGTGAGTACTTTGAAATGGAGATTTAAGTATTGGATTAACCCACGCTCAGAGAATTACTTCATGGAATTTATCACGAGTAATTCTGAGACGATAATATCTTATAATCTTTAAATGGAGATATATGAGTTGTGGTTTACAAGTCAGTTGTGCGTTGATAATATGTAAACGCATCAGTAACTTGATGTTATAAAACGTATTGTTGTGCATGACTTGATGAGTAAATGGTGCAAGCATATAGGTCAAAGTTTATTCGTTCCTTTTGTCCTAACGGAAAAGCGATATCTTTGGGCCCCTCGGTGATTTGAAGTTGACATATAGTGTCGGGCCCGACCAAGACTAAATTGATGTGTTCATTTAGTAGTTCTATGTCATTACAAATCAGAAATCGGGAAACAAAAAAGAAATACTGGACAAAGAGATTGATTATGTTCCATGTCTCATGTTCAAATGATATCTTGTAGAACGAAGGATTATATGATCTCTTATCTTAGGACACGAAACTGACTAGGTCAGAGTTCGACAATGGCTTTTGGAAGCTACAATTTGCTGATCAATTAGGAAGTTATTTTGGCCATAATAGTTATTAGACTTATCCAAGTGGGAGACTGTTGGATTAGGTGTCTAAGTCATAACTATAATTGATAGCAGCATAGTCCTTTTGGGTTGCCCTCGAGATTCAAAAAATAAGTATAACTAAAAGGAGAACAAAATTTCCTTTGGGAAATTAGTCCCACATTGGTGGGATAAGAAAACTGGAGGTTATCCAAGGCTATAAATAGGGCCTTAGGGATTCATTCTTTTTTACTGCCTCTTGGCTTGAGTATTAGCCTCATTCTTTCTCCTCTTGGAAGAACTCTTTGATAGTTCATCCATACTTAGTTAAAATTTTGAATCGTTGGGTGTGATTCCATCAGAGGCACGACATTTGTGGTGCTTGCTTCCAAGAGATCCGAAGGGATAATTTTAGTTATTTACTATAATAACTAAAAGAGGCACAACGTTTGTGGTGCTTGCTCACAAGAGATCCGAAGGGATAATTTTAGTTGTTTACTATAACAACTAAAAGGTATGTAATTCTATTTTCTTCTGTAGTAATTTTAATTATTTACTAGGATATTAGGATTCTTTTTATGTTCATAGTTATAGGTTCAATTGTGAAAACATAGATCATGTTTTAGGTTGCATGCTCCCTTAAAAGTCTAAGTTTGTTTGTAATACCTAAAACCCATCATCTACTTCATCTATTCTTTCGGTTGTGTGATCCAGAGTAAAGTAATTTTTTTTTTCTGCCTCCACAGAAGACACATTATGAACTGGTTTTCTGGTATAGAATTTATTTAATTTTTTTTTTCTAAACTTAAAATAGATGGTTAAACTATCCAGAGTATTATCTGGTGTCACATAAATTCCTCAAAAGGAATAAAACAATAAAAACTATCGTCACACATTATCGATTATGGGATTATGATTGCCAACTTTTAGTGACTCCCATCATCTGTTTGACTTGATCTCCGTCCTGCAGATCCTGACCATCAGCATGCCTGCACCCTCTGCAGTGCCAGTTCACATAAATCAGAGTTAGCCTACTATATGCTCTTTTCAGATCTCTAGTCCAGTGTGAGTCTTGAAGCTTCCTTCTCGGATGAAATTCAACGTATCTTCCCTGCTTATGAAACCAAGATCTTATGGCTTTTAGCCTTCGTCAATATTACTATTAGTGTACCCCATCAGGTTACCTATTCTCGACAGTGTTATATCATTCATTCTTGTAGTACATGGTTATATAGAATTAATTTGATAGCAATGGATATTTTTGAATCATAATGGCTACTAAATAATAGTTAAACCATTAACTCATGATGGATAGTTATCAATATATTTGGCTCAAGCAGATGGGAAAGTGGTCTTTGGTCATGAAACCATAATTTCACAGTGCATGTTTACAACCACAATCCCCATGGTATCAAAAAAATAATGCAAGGGCATTTTCTAAAACCAACTTGTTTCAACCTGTTTCAATTAATTATGTCAAATTTGCTGTGACAGAGCACAGAAGAAAGTCCTTTCTTCTTTCAATCAATTTGGAAAACATGAAAATGCTCTTGTATTTGTACTTGCACATTTGGTGTGCATATGTTTAAATGGTGAAGGAAACTGTTAGCATTGAAGTTCCAAAAGTTTGGTTCTTTGAGTTTAATAGCCTGCACACTGCAGCTTACTTGTTATCTCCTTGTGTTAAATATGCCATGAGATTCTCACCTTATTTCTGTAATTTGTGGTGGAATAGATGACAAATGTCCGCATCTGAGTCCGGTAACAGATGAGAAACAAGAAATGAGCATACTGAGTTCCAGAAGAAGGTCGAAAGGTCAGTGTTCCTCAATAACCTTATTTTCGAACACTATTAAAGGGCTGTTTGGTTGTAAGGAAGTGGACGAAAGTAAGGAAATAGGAAAGTATAATTGCTTACTTCTTTATCTATCCAAATATTAGAAAAGGAAAATAAGAAAATCTCTTTTCCTTTTCTCTTTTCTCTCTTCTCTTTTACACAATCATTTCCTCACTTCTACAGTGCTACAATTAATTTTGTGGTCATGTAACTCTCATTTGTAATAAGTTGTAGCACAAAACAGTTAATTTTTTGATCATGTAAATCTCACTTGCATTCTAATTACAGTCCATTTTTTATTTTTCTTAATTAATTTTTATTTTAATATTATTTTACAGTCAATTTTGTGGTCAACTTTCCCACTTCCACTTTCACATTACCATTCAAACACTGAAAAAGACAAAATATTTTTCAAATTACACTTTCTAACAATATCCAAATACCGAAAAACTTACTAACCAATTCTCAAGTTTTAAAGAGAATTATTATCACTTCCTCAATTCCTCACTTTCTCACTTCCACTCTTAACTAAACAGGCCCGTTAGAGTAGGCCTGTCACTGGGCCACGACCGGACACAGACCCGACCCGTAACATATTATGGAAATCTATGTTCTGAATTCGGATCCGTTTACCCGATTAGTAAAAAAGTTGGGTTAGGTGTTACTTAAATCATACCCGTTTACCGATCAATTTATAACCCTAAACCTAACCCCCAATCTCATTTCCCCACCCCCGCCCCACGCCCCCCGTCCTCCCTTCAATAATCCTCACAACAGCCTCTATCGGCCTCGCCCTCTCTCACAGAGAATCGCAGCCACACCAAACGTCGAACGCGTCGATCAGATCCGACCTCGGCGATCTGATTATACCCCAACGGATCGTCCTCCTCGAAACCAACTCACGGCCGGCTGAGGCGGAGGGCTGCGCCGCCCGGATACGGCCGGTTCTCGGAGAAGGAGGACATCGTGCGCACGATACTGAGGAAGTCCGGTGACGAGAAACAGCAGCCGGTTGCGACGCTTGGGAAGTTCGTGAGGATTGTGAAGACGGAACACTGCTTCCTCCTGTTTGAGGAGTCGGTGAAACGAGATAAGTGGCTTCAGTGCTTAGAGGTTTGTTTCTCTCAACTCTTTTTACCCCTCAGTTCTGATTCATTTGGTATTATGTGGGGGAAACGGGGTCATGGATGTTGGGGATAGTTGCGAATTGATGAAATCTTGTTGAAGATTGGATTTTGATTGTGGGTTTTGAGTTGGAGGATTAATTTGGATGTTTGAGGAGAAAAGGGACAGATGGGTTGTCCCAAATGAATCAGAATTGGAGGACGAGATGGAGAACGACAACAAGGAAGACGACGAGATGGTAATCGGGTCTGGACCTGCGGGTAATTGGGTCCGGGCATGGGCCCATGTTCTGGACCCGGGGTAATCGGATCTGGTACCTCCCGGACTCGACCCGTTGACAGGCCTACTTGTGGGTGTATTTAAGTTCAATACACAAAGCAAATTAATTTCTCAACTCAACATAAATTCTTGTAGATGATGTGTATTCTTTCTTGTTCTCTCATTTCAATGCATTATAAGTAGACTACATGTATACCAACTAGGACTGGAATCTATAAACTAGATCTAACTGTTTACATATTTGTAGGATCTTAATATTGAACTTGAGAATCTTATTAAGTTGGACACGGATAGGACTCTTCTGAGTCCAGAACTCGATAAACAACATGAAAATAGTTTCATACAATAATATATTTTATATGCAATGTATGTTGAGTTCTATTTACACAGAAACTATCTGGATTACAATAAATAGCTATAAAAAATATTTATATAATGTAAAATATAAGTTCCAATAATTTTCATATAATAGAATTCAGTTACCACTATGAAAATTCATTTTCACCGAAACTTTCTCAATTCTTTTTAAATCCGAAATCCAACCTGGATCCAATGAGAAATAAGAAAGGATATTAGGTGAATCTGACTCGAATCTGACCCTTTTTACTGACCCTATGATATCAGCCTATTTCCCTCTCAGTGTTGTACTGTTATTCAATTGTTGTCAGTTCATATATGATTCCACTGCAACCGAGCACTTTTTTTTATCTTTATAAACCTTGAATCTTTCTTTTTATGGAAGGCCGAAAAAAGGCTGTTGCTTCTGGAATTTTAAGGATTTATCCCACAAACCCTAGAAATCAATCTTCTAACTGGTACCTTCCTCATCCCACTTATCACTTAATTAATCATGTTATGCTTGTTTTTTTTAATCTGATAGAAAATTTTGATCTTTTGCTTGCTAATCTGTTCTTTCGGTAAACCCTATGCACAAAATCTAATTTTGGGAAGGTTTGTTGATTAAGGATTTCAACATGGGGTTTTAGGGCTATAGAATTCAACCTGTTCTATTTATTCATTTTATTTTTCAATATTTGCAGTTTCTAGGAAATTTCAAAGCTAATCTGATGGAAAGATCCGTTCTTTGCCAATTGTTTATTCGATGCAATTTAAAGAATGTTAGTGTTGGAACTAGTTTGTTATCACATATTTTCTTTTGCTTGTCAGTTGGTGTATTATTCTGTGTTTTAGTTTATTTGAAGTTCTAGTGTTCCGAATAATCAAAGCATTGACATTTTAGTTGGTTTTGGGCTTTTGGGAGAATTTGTATGTTTAAGGCTACATAGTGCTGAAGGTTTTTAGGGCTTGCTGGGTTGGTTAGGATTTTTCTGTTTTTTCTTTTTTTGGTGTTGACAAATGCAAGTTCATGTAATAGATCACTATTATTTGGTTTGCTGATAGAAATCTATGTTCTTTAGCATGGTTTTGATCAACTATACTTTAAATCTCATCTTGCAG
Organism: Agave tequilana; assembly: GCA_038442645.1. NCBI lineage: Eukaryota > Viridiplantae > Streptophyta > Magnoliopsida > Asparagales > Asparagaceae > Agave > Agave tequilana. The sequence goes on from JAVJIF010007209.1 coordinate 34,408, forward strand.
TTTTGTCCTGGGTTTTGATCAACTATACTTTAGATCTCATCTTGCAGTTTTGTCCATCAATAAGACACCGCTCTCTCATCACTGAGGCCTTGCTCAGTGGACAACAGCTTTTACTACTTTAGTTGGCCCATGGAAAGTCCTAGGTTCAAATCCAGATTATAACTATTTTAATCTTAAAAAGAAAAGGAAAGAAAAACCTAGCTTTCACAGTCATCTATATCTTCCCGTTGTCAACCAGTTTCTCTTCTAATTGTGTGTTGAGATTTAATTTTGAAATCATTTTGGCCATTGTATTTCCTTGTTGCTGTTGCTCATCATTTGTTATAATATTTCATGGACATGTAGCTTGTTTTTTGTTTTAGATTTTTCTAAAGTGCCAATCTTTTTAGTACTGTAGAGAGAATGTGAAGGGTATGCTTTTAGTGTGACATCAAGTTGGTATTGTTTATAGTGTTTCAGCCTATTGAAACTATTGGGTTGAAAATAGGATCCCTGTTCTATTGGTTTGTTCAGTTTTGAACTTCTCTTTCTTTTTCTTTTTTGTTTAAATAACTTAATTACTAGTCCCTCCAACTATTGACTAGTCAATGCTGTCTTCACTTCAAAAATGCCAGTTTTTGTCTTGTCCGAGTCCTTTTTAACCAGATAATTTTGTGACAGATCAAATGGCCAGGAGTAGAAAAGAACTAGATATTCATTTTCTTCCTTATAGAGACCCGAAATATGAAACAACAATAACCACCTTAAATCTCAAAATTTGGGGATTAAGGTTCTCGAGTTCTTTTCTTTCATTTGGCTCCGTTAAGGGCCATCTCCTTGGTCGAGTAACGATCTGTTTTTTTTAATGGCAAAGTCTACAGTGAGGACTAGAACCTAGGACTTCCTACAATCCAACCCCTAACTTTTTTACCTTCTAGGCTTAGGGTATCATGTTCTTTTAATTGTCTCCGGCTATGTTCACTAGGCCTATCTTAGTCTTTGTTGCTTCATTAACTATGATGCTACCACTCTTCTTAGCGAGCATACTTGTTAGTCTCTGTTGCACATGCCGAAATAATTTTAAATTGTGCTTCCTCGTTTTCTCCTCAATGAAGGTAATTAACTTCTTATGGAAACATTCATTTCTTATACTTTTTTTTAGTGTATTGTCACTTAACTATCTCAGCATTCTCACCCAACTATACTTAACCCTAAATTTGAAGTCTAACATCAAGTACCAAGATCTTAAATGCTGTGTTTAAAGGTTGAAGTTAAAAAACTTGATGATTTAGGAGGTACAAGCTATGTAGGACGGGCACTCCTATCATAAATCTGTGTCATGTGCAACATGCATATCGGACACACCTGTCATGTATTTTAAGAATTTATCACATGTCGGTGTGTTGGGTCTATTTTGGTGAGGCCGTGGCCGTGCAACACAGGGCACAAGACTAGGAATTTTGGAGATACTGTTGTTCGGAGACTTTTGATTTGTTAAAACTGGAGAATGCTTTTGGTAGTCCTAGTTTAGGTGTTTCATGCAGTTTGGTGGTTGCTGGTCAGCGGAGAACCTTCAAAACATTCCATCTGCTTGTGGAAGGATTTGATAGAGAGGCAGAAATGTCTAGTATTTGACATATCATGTCTTCGTTGACTTGAATATACCCTGCATAATTATTCTCCAAAAATGAAAAATTATGTAGTGAATGGTGATCTTCAGCTTGTATACATGGAAGGTCAGAATATAAATATTTGTGTGCAAACATCTGGCGGTCCTCGGTCTGACACTAATTTACTTTTTGTTACAGTGTCACAAATACTTTTATCATTTTTTCCATCTCAACTTACCAATAAGGTATTTATACAGTCATAAATGTTTTTACCATTCTTTTCCGTTTTTGGCCCTTCGGGCATATCGAGTTGTATTCACTTAATAAGGACTAATAATTGAAAAGTTTAGCTGCATGCATTCAAATTTTAATAAAAGGTAGGGCACAACATTAAAAATTCAAAAACCTGTACATTTTCAAATAATTGTTTGCCCATATGCCATGCCGAAAGATAAAATCATTGTACTGCACACTGTCGGCATTGCTGTGGAAAGTGTGTTCCCCTAAAGTGATTGCTTTGGGCTAGCTTTTCAGTTTTTCATTCTTTTTTTAATTTAATAACCTTTGGCGATTTTAAGTCGTGTTTGGCCTCTAGGCCATGCCCAATTGTCCAGTTCTCTGAAGTGTGATGAAGTCAACCATGATGGTTGAAGCAAGCTAAAGTGATGTGAAATGTGTATGCTTGCAAGATAGAAATTAGTAATGTAACTGAAACTTGCAACATTCCACCAAAATTACGACCGTTGGTAGGATAACAGATAAAACTTTAATGTGATAGTTGGATTTAACAAAAGTTGCGGTGCAGTTTGTACCATTTCAATCTTAAATAAGTTAATATAATACTAAATTATGATGGCATCATTTTGCATGCTATATTAACGACTAGTAGTTTACGGGTGTAACAAACATAACTTCACGAATTTTGTGGCAGCAGATAAATTGGTAAAATGCGAGAGAACAATTATCAGACACAAATAAAAATTATGTCCCGTAAATGTACTTACTGAGGATCACGTCAACCACAGTGTCCTGCTGACGCGTGCTCTGTCTTCTACAAGTCCAATGTTTCGAGAACAACTCATAGCGGACTCCGGATGGCCGAGAACAGCTCGAAAATCAAATCAGTTTGCAAACGAGTCTGTTTGGCTCTAACAGGTCTGGATCGGGTCTGCACTGTTGAAGTCGGGTACAGTGTTGTTAGAGGCGATCGAGGCGATGCGCCTCAGGCGCGAGGCGAAGCGAGGCGCAACAATGCGCCCCGCATCGCAGGCGAGGCACACGGGCAGCGTGAGGCGTGCGCCCGAGTGCGCCTCGCGTGAGACGCGAGGCAATCACCTCTATGCGCTTATTGTTTGTGGGGCGGGTCAGGTTACAGCCCGCTAATTTAGCGGGTAAACCCGGCCCGCTTAAGTTAGATAAAAAATAAAAATGAAAAAAATTAACCTTTTTACTGCAGGCGAACCGATCTAGGGCAGAGGGCCCCCCGCATTCGTCGTCGTCGCCTTTGTCACTATCGCCTTCGTCGTCGTCGCCAGGTACGCACTATCTCTCTACTCCAGCTCTCTCTTTCTCCCTCTCTTTCGACCCTCTCTTGATCTATCTCTGTCTCTCTTCTCTCTCAGAGGTAGAGATCTCTCATCGAGAGAGAAGAGAGACAGAGAGAGATTAAGAGAGAGAGGAAGAGGGGGAGAGAGCTAGAGAGGAGAAAGAGATCACGAGAGAGAGGAAGAACGAAAGAAACAAGGAGAGATTGATCTGTCTCTGATGCATTTTTAGTGTAAATTTTTAGTGAATTTTTAGTGTAAAATTTTTAATGCATTTTTAGTGTGCATTTTTCAATATTTTGGAATACAAAAAAAAAGAATACATCCATAATCATGTGCCTCACTGAAGTATGTGCCTCACTGAATACATCCATAATACATCAATACAAAGAAAAAATACATTCATACAAAAAAGAAATTCATAATACATCCGTAGATAGAAAGAGTACATTTATAATATATCTATACAAAAAAAAATATGCGCCTTATTGAAGTGAGGCGATCGCCTCGCCTTGCGCCTTGCGCTTCGTGTGTGTTGGATCCTTTGCGCCTCACACTGCGCCTTGCGCCTCGATAACACTGGTCGGGTAGGGTTTGGAGCGATTGGGTCTGTACCACATCTTACGAGTCCAGGTCTACACTGTAGCTGCAGATCTGGGTCTGTACTGCACTGTGAATTCAGGTCAATGCATATAGGTCGGGTTGCTTCTTGCTTAACCCGAACTCGTTTAACTAATTGGGTTCAGGTCGTGTAGTGATAAAAGCGTATCAGGTTGGGTGGACCTATAATGAACCTAAGTGATCTGATGGACGATGACAACAGTGGGCGGGTTTGTCGATGTGGTCGGGATCGTGATCGGTGAGTGGAGACGAGGCGGCGAGGAGGTCTCGATGAGTTGAGGATGAAAGGAGGTCACTGTTCTAAATGGCGGCCACAGCGGCTACATCGGTCGGGAAAATTTATCGAGGATGGGGATATATCGGGACATATCGGGGATATTTTCAAAAATCGGATGTCAAAATCAGACTGTAAATATACATATCTTCTTGTCTTAAATTGCATCTCAATAAGAGAATATATGCATAAATTATATAAAGCTACATAAAACATCATACTTATATGTTTAAGATATACTTAACTCGATAACTTGCATTAAACTTATAAATGCATAATCACTATCCAAGTGTAGAATCTTCACAAATGCCATATTGTCACATCGCTCGAATTACCCAAATACCTAACCTAGAAATTGAGTGTAAAACGCTATATCGGGTCCAAAATCGCCGAAATTGCGGCCGATATATCGGGTCCATGCCGATTTATCGGCGATTTTGGGTGAAAGTCGCTATATCGGTTTGGATGTGCCAAATCATTGCGGCTAGGTGCCGTAAACGCAATATCGACACAATATCGGGGTTATATCGGGGATATTTAGAACACTGAAGGAGGTGTCGACTGGCGATCGGAGCAAGGTCGCGGTGGTGGTCGAGGAGAGGGAAAGGGGAGTGGAGCAGTTGATGACAAATGGGGAGGGGAAGAAGGGGCGGCGGCGGTTTCTGGCGGCGGTAGCCAACACAGGAAGAGGCCGGCGTGGGGAGAGAGAGGGAGGCGACGCGAGGGGAGGACGTTGGCGGAGCAATGCACTAGAGAGAAAAGGATGGGTTGGGTTCTTTGGCTGTGGGGAGAGGGTGACGGCGGCGTGGGCCTTAGCAGCAAAAGACAAGAAGTGAGAGAAGGGGGTGGCAGCGGGTGCAGGCGGGCCATGGAAGAGGGGTGGCTGGTTCGGTGACTGCTCACGTGTAAGGAAAGAGAAAAAACAGGTTTAGGGTTTAATATAAGAAATACAATATGAAATTAATCCTAAAATGCCAATTATCACTCACAAATATTTTTCTTAAAATTCAGTATTAACTTTATTCATAATAGAGAAGCCTTTAAAAGGCTTTACACAACTTGAGTTTCACATTACAATCGATGTGGTACTAAAATAAAACAAACTAAATAAATCAAAAAAATCTAAAATAACAAAAAAAATACAAGAAAGTGAAAAAAATATATCTCTTCAATTTTCACTCGAAACAAATAGATGCTGATATTGCGTGCTTTCGTCTCCATCGATACACGCGCCATGTCTTCGTTTTGATGTTCGCATCATTTTCTCTCGGTGGAAGAAAACTTGACTCTGTCGAGTTAGGTGTAGAAGCGCTCTCGTACTGCTCTAACACATCGGGATCAATCCGCTGCAAATCACCTCGGTAGCCATGTATCCTCAGTCGGTGCCTTTCCAACGAATCAAATACCTGCGAGTCCCACCAGATTTGGTGGCGATTGTCTCATCCTCTAGAATAATCAACTCTCTCTGCTGTGTTAGGATTCTGGGAGTGGGGTAGTGAGGGGCTCTCAGAAAATGGCCCAGGAGAAGGCTTATCAACCAGTGAGCTACTAGGGTTAAAATCATGACTCTTGTATTCCACTAAGTCCTCAACATTGAAAATATAACTGATGTTAAAATCTTTAGGAAGATCTATAACTTAATTATTGACATTTAATTTATTCAAGATCTTGAAACATTCAACACTACAGGCACGCAACTTCTTAATACTTCTCGGGGGAAACCGTTTCGAATGAATCCGAACCATCACATAATCACTAACGTTAAAAGTTTTAAATTTCTTCATGACGTTAGCTCGCAATTTATAGTTAATGTTGTTATGTTTAATTCCATCATTGATCTTTTTGTATAGTTAGTGCACGTGTGATGCAAATGCACATGCAAACTTAGATACTTGGGATGGTGTTGGCAATAGAGGAGTAAGGGGGTGGCAACCAGAGTAGGCCACGACAGTGGGGAAAAAGGAGGGAGCAACAACAAGGGGTAGAGGGGACGATGGAGTCGGCAACAGAGCAGAGAAAGGAAATGGCGGGCTCCTTTTTTGATTTTTGATCAAGGACCTTCACATTAATAAGTTAATTCATTTAGTTTTCTTGGGTGCTGTAGGTGTCTCATCGGGCTGTCTAAGTTTTGGTCTCAAGGGAAGTAGCTTAATTTTCTTACCTTTATGCTCAAATTGACACATATTAGATCGACCATATATGGTGATATCTTTGTCGTACAACCATAGTCTACCTAGGATAATTTGACCCACATCTATTTGAACCACATTACACTAGATTTTTCCTTTGTAAATATCAAAGTCAACTGATACAAAATACCGTTGCTTTACTTTTAGGGCCGTGGTAATCCATGACACCTTATTCAGGTAGAGATAAGGTACAACCTTTAATCCAAGATTGTTGGTCACCTTGGACGATATTGCGTTGATACAACTTTCAATGTCCACAATCACCTTATAATTCTTATCTGCAATTTTTTTTGAGCTATTAGCCCAAAGGCCCTCACCCTAGTTTTGATGATGATGATCTTATGAAGTTATTTGTACTAATGAATTTTTATTAAATAAGTTACAGGTCTAAAAGAATATCAAAGGAATAATTAGCTTCTTCTCAAGACTTACAGTTTGGAAGCTAACATCAAAGTGATCCAAAGAGCTTAAGCATCAAGAGCACACATTGCACTCAATATTAGAGTCTAGCTCGGAGATTAAGAAAGGATCAAGAAAGAAGAACCGAAGAAAATTGTTTTTGCTTTCTTTTTTTTTATCCATGGAAGATTTAGATTTGTTAAAACCAAGTTTAGAGTTTTCACACACATACAAAATACTTATTGTGTTTTCATTTCTAAATTTTTGAAAAGAATTTCAACAAGTTTAGATCGTTTTTCGAAAATGTTTTTGAAAAACATATTTATCAAAAAGAATTTCTTTCTTTACAAAAACAAGTTCTATTCTTTACCTTTAGGATCACACATATTTGAGCCTCAAAACATATCCATGAACTTTGTTTTGTATTGAGAATTCAAAATGTTTTGATGAAAAATCAAGTGTATTTTAAAACATTTTCTTTACTTCGACTTTGGACTTCGCTGATCGACCGACCTGCAGAGCTATTTGCTCTGTCGGTCGACCGAGCGGTCGACTGGTTTTGCACGACATGCACAAGTAATGACTTGTGCACGTCGGTCGACCGAGCAGTCGATTGCATGCTAGGTTTTTGTTCTGCTTATCATCTTCGGTCGACCAAGCGGTCGATTGACTGAGACATAACAAAATCTCTGTTGGATTTGGTCGACCACCTGGTCGATCGCGATCCCCAACAGTCAGAAATTTGGCCATTGGCGGTTGACTGGTTGGTCGACCAACATGCTGTTAATTGCCTGATTTAGCTCAAACAACTATGTTTGCTAATCCGCCCTTTCTGGTTTAATTTTCAACGGCTATTTTGGGTTTAATCCTTTAGTTTTGGACCTCTGTAACTAGGGATACCTATTTTAAACCCTAAGAACTTTTTGCTAAGATTTTTGCTTAAGTTTTTCAAGAGAATTTCGAAAGAAATCATTTTTGAGCCAAATTTTTACATCCAAGTTTTCAAGCTTTGTTCTCCCATTCATTATTCTTCAAAGATCCACTCACTCACAATCTGTGGGCTTCTACCTCTCTACATTGGTTATAGGATTGAGTCGTGAGCTATTTGGTGATCAAGAACATCACTCCATTTCTTGTATTCAAGTGGTGTAGAGGTTGCGGCCTCAAGCGAGCTTGTGGGTTCTTAGTTGTAAGGTGTTGTGACACTAAGTGAGAGGACTTGCAGGTCTATAGTGTTCTTGCGGGAACGTGTAGAGTAGTGATCTTGCGGGATCAAGCATAGTGAAAAATCCTTCATTGCGGTAAAAGCGGGGACATAGAGGAGTGGCTCAAACCTCGAAACATATTCCTGCATTTGTGATTGCTTCCTCTTTTTACTCAACTCTTTACCATCTTGCATGCTCTATATTGCTCTATATTTTCATGCTAGATAACTCTACATTGTGTTGTTTGAAATTGTCTATTTGTTTTTTATTGTGACAGTTTTAGTTGTTTTTTAATTCCGCATTATTCGCCATTTAATATAGCCATCACCTGTCACCCCCTCTCTAGGTGATTTCAATTGGTATCAGAGCCTAGTCTCTAGATTTTTGGTCTAACCATCTTAGAGTGATCCTTTGTTTGGCTATATTTTTGTTGCATATTTCATATATTTACTTGTTTTCATGGCATCTCATGATTTTTTAGCATTAAATCCCCGCCCAAATTTGATGGGTTGAACTTTCCAATTTGGAAGGTAAAAATCCCTAGGCTTTAGATTCGTAAAGGTCGTTACAAAAGAATTTGTAGAGCCTCACAGTGATGAGGAGATATGGTCCGAAGCCACCGCTAAGGACTAAATGCTAAGGCACAATGCGCGCTCATTCAAGCATTAAATGATGATTTATCACGTGCGATTAATTGAGAATCCGCATATGAAGTGTAGTATGATTTGATTATAACCCATGAGGGTACTTCACAAGTAAAGAGACCAAGATAAATTTACTTCGTTCTCAATATGAGAACTTTTATATGTTGAAAAGTGAAAGCATTGATGAAATGCTTACTCGATTTACCAAGATTACTAACGAGTTGTCTTCCTTAGGTGATACCATCGACAACGATCAAAAGATAAGGAAGGTGATTAGAGCTCATTCCCAAATCTTGCAAATCTTGGAAAGTGAAAGCTACAACCCTAAAGGAGCTTAACAATCGTGAGGAGATGGACTTCTCCGGCTCCATCGAAAATCTTAAGACCCACAGATGGAGATGAAGGTACGAGAAGAAAGGGAGCCTCCAAAGAAAGCTATCGTTTTTAGAGCATTCTCATCTATACCGGAGGAAGATGATTCCATGGATGAGATTGAAGAAGAGTTTGCCATGCTAGTTCGAAAGGTTGACAAAATGTTATACAAAAAGGGGAGAATGAGCAACTATCGAAGATCAAGACCACAGGGAAGAAATGAAAGAATGAAGAGATGGGTCCGTGCTACCATTGCAAGAAGACGGGACATTTGATTGTCGATTGTCCCTCTACAAGCGACCTCCTCAAAATGAGTACACAAGAAGGCCATGGTGGCCACATGGGATGACTCGAAAACCGATTCTGATGAGAAGTTGATACCACAAATATTTGCTTCATGGCAAATGGGGATGACCCCACTAAGGTATCTTTTGAAACCTCTTTCGATGAAGATGATTTGACTATTGATGAACTTGCTAGATTTTTTGAAGAATTGCAAAAGCGTTATGAAATTTCGAAAAATCAAAACAAGAAGTTGAAAAAAGAAAATGAACTTTTGAAAAATAAATTGGATATTGTTTTCAAGTAATAGAATGATTTATCAATTTGTTTTGTAAAGACCATAAAGAATTTTGATGACTAACGTATTTGCAAGGGCAAAAGCTCTAATATTGCTTTTGATAAAATGAATTTTGTGAGTATTCAAAATAGAATTGATGTTTTGGATTCTACTTTAAAGAAGTGTGTCTTTGATATGAGTAATATTAGTTTTATGTTTTCAAAGGATAAAACTCAATGGAAATACACTTCACGAGCACACACATGAAGCATGTACACAAGACACAATACTCATATACTTATTTATATGTCAAGCTGTACACTTGTACACATTGTGCCTGCAAAGGCAAATCTTGCACAATTTTGTTATTCTAGATTGAATATGAAGAATAAAAATATTTGAGTTCGAGAAAATACTAACCCGGAAGGACCCAAGAAGATATGGGTACGCAAGAACACACCAAATTTAATACCAAATTTAATTGATATAGGTGTGTTCTCCAAGACTTAGGGGAGGTGGTGCCTTGGTGGTGATTGCATTTGGAGCTTGAAAGACATGCCAATTTGATGCATCGCTATGAAGGAAGCAAGGTGGAAAACACCATCTTTGTAAATGGAGATTGCATGCTTGTATTAGTAACTATCTCCATTTTATTTAAGATTATTTTGCCTGCATATCTATGCTTAGATATGATGAGTTGATTGACTTCTTACATGTATATGTAATTGGTTGAATGTAAATAATTTAGTTGATTTAAATTGTTTATATTATAGCATGCTTCAATTTCAATTAATATGGCTTCATATTTGTTTATAGAGAATGCATATAGGATGGTAATATAGACTCTACTTGTGTTTCTCATGCCTCATGTCTATTAGTATATTGGTTATCATATATGCTTGTATTTTTAATATAAACAATATAAGTATTTTTGAAAATTTTCTATTTATTTTATTTATTAAGCATGAAAATAAGAAAGCAATTGTGCACCTCAACTCTTAGTTTGAGGAATGATGAGAAGTTCAGAGTCCGTCAAGGGTATACAACTTCATTTTTTTAATTTTATTGGCTTAGCTTATGATTTAAATATATTTATAATTTTTAAGAGTATTTTTAGAACAAATTATTTGTGAAAATAATTCTAGTAAAATTTTCTGAGACAAAGAATCTTTCAAAATGCTTTCATACATTTTGTAGGAATTTACAATTTTTTGTACAAGTTTATTTCAATAAAAATCAGAATTTATAATTTTAAAAATTCAAAACGCTTGTTTTTGGGTAGTACTGGTCAACCGCTCGATCGACTGAGTACTGAGAGAGTTTAACTCTCACCCCTGTCGACCGCCCGGTCGACCTCGTAAGGCTGTTAGGACGGACTTGATTGTTCGGTTGACCGGTCGATCGACTTTGGATGAGATTTTTTGTCAGTGCTCTCGATTTTTTCCAGTCTATCGATCTTCAGAAACAAAATATATTTATTGCTCTCTAAAAGCCCTAGATCTCATTTCACTCTCTTCAAATTGTGTCGACTCCACCTCTTAACTCATAATTTTTTTTTCAAATTTCTTCAATATTCCTTCACATTTCTTCAAGATTTCGTGCTAGAACACTTGGATTGTTCATCTTTAAGAGATTTGTGGAGTAAAATTGCTTCAATTTTAGGTATAACTCATATCCTTATCTCTCTCAATTTCAGTGTTTTTATCTTTAATTTTTCATTAATTTCTCTGATTTCATCATGTCTTCTAAGAGGTGAAGGCATGATAAACCTGATAAAACTAAGATATCTGGTTCTACCTTTATATCTTCTTCCTTAGGTTCTTTTGTCTCTGAAATGCGAAATATAAGCATTTCATTCTTTGCAAAAAGAATGTTATTGTTGGTAGATCAGTTGTGCTCTCAGATTTTGAACACTTAACTCTTGCACAAATTCTTAGGACAAATTTCTTATAATATTTGTCACCATTAAGGAACAAGTCTATCCTAACCTTATCCACTTGTTTTACTCTAATCTACCCTTCAGTGGAAATTTTATTCACTATCGTGTCAAAGATGTCAATATCAACTTATCGATCGGGATTGCCTCAAAAATTTGTTCTAAGAATTTGTGCAAGGTTTAGGTGTTCAAAATCAGAGAGCACAACTGATCTACCAGCAATAACATTCTTTTTGCAAAAAATGGAATGCTTATATTTGACATTTTCAGAGATAAAAGAACCTAAGGAACAAGGTTTCTTGGTTTTGTCAGGTTTATCATGCCTTGGCCTCTTAGAAGACATGATGAAATCAGAGAAATTGATGAAAAATTGAAGATAAAATATTAGAATTAAGAGAGATGAGGATATGAGAGTTATACTCAAAATTGAAGCAATTTTACTCCACAAATCCCTTGAAGATGAACAATTCAAGTGTTGAGCAAGATATCTTGGAGAAATATGAAGGAATATTGAAGAAAAAATGTATGGGTTAAAAGGTGGAGTCGGCAGAGGTTAAAGAGAAAGAAGGGTGAAATGAGATCTAGGGTTTTTTAGAAAGTAATAAATATGTGTTGTTTCTGAAGATCGGTCGACCGGGCGGTCGATCAGAAAAACTCGAGAGCGCTGACAAAAATCTCATGCAAAGTCGGTCGACCAGTCAGTCTACTGACAAAAATAGTAAGTCCTGACATACTCCGACGGTTGACCGAACAATCCAGTAAGTCCTGACAGGCTTACTCCGTCGATCGAGGTGAGAGTTTAAAAACTCTCTCAGTACTCGTCGACCGGATCTGTCCAAAAAACAAAAGTTTTTTTAAATTTTTAAATTTATAAATTCTGTTTTTTTATTGAAATAAACTTGTACAAAGAATTTGTAAATTCGTACAAAATGTATGAAAGCATTTTGAAAAATTCTTTACTTCAGAAAAATTTACTAGAATTATTTTCACAAATAATTTGTTATAAAATACTCTTAAAAATCATAAATATATTAAAACATAAATTAAGCCAATAAAATTAAGAAATGAAGCCGTATACCCTTGACGAGCTCTGAACTGAAGCTGTATACCCTTGACGAGCTTTGAACTCCTCATCATTTCTCTAGGCTAAGAGTTGAGGTGTATAATTGCTTTCTTATTTTTATGCTTAATAAATGATATAAATAGAAAATTTAAAAAAAATACTTATACTGTTTATAATATTAAAAACATAAGTATATATGATAACCATTGCACTAATAGATTAAGGTATGAGAAACACAAGTAGAGTTTATGTTATCATCCTGTATGCATTCTATCAATCATTGTCATATTAATTGAAATTGAAGCATGCTATGACATGAACAATTTAAATTAACTAAATTATTTAGATTCAACCAATTACACATACATATAAAGTCAATCAACTCATTATAACTAAGCATAGATATGCAAACAAAGTAATTTTAAATAATGTGGAGATGTTACTGATACATATTAAGCATGCAATCTCCATTTACAAAGGCGTTCTTTCAACTTGCTTCCTTCATAGCGATACATTAAATTGGTATATTCTTCAAGCTCCAAATGCAACCACAAAGGCACCACCTCCCTCAAAGTCTTGGAGGAGGACACACCTGCATCAATTGTGTTCTTCGGTATCCATATCTTCTTGGGTTCTTCTGGGTTGGTATTTTCTCGAACTCAAACATTTTTATTCTTCATATTCAATTTAGAATAACAAAATTGTGCAAGATGGTCTTTGTGGGCACAATATGTATTAGTGTACACCCTTGTCATATAAATAAGCATGAGAGTGTTGTGCCTTGTGTACATGCTTGATGCGTGCTCGTGAAGTGTGTTTTCGTTGGGTTTTGCTCTTTGGAAACATAAAACTAATCTTACTCATATCAAAGACACACTAATTTAAAGTAGAATCTAAAACATTAATTCTATTTTGAATACTCAAATTTATTTTTATCAAAAGCAATATTAGGACTTTTGCCCTTGCAAATACGTTTGTGGTCATCAAAATCTTTTTTGGTATTTACAAAACAAATTGATAAATCTTCTTTTCCTTGAAAATAATATCCAATTTATTTTTCAAAAGTTCATTTTTCTTTTCAACTTCTTGTCTAAAATTTTTGAAATTTCATTACGCTCTTGCAATTCTTCAAAAAATCTAGAAGTTCATTTATAGTCAAATCATCTTCATCGAGAGGTTTCAAAAGATACCTCAGTGGGGTCATCCCCATTTGCCATGAAGTAAACATTTGCAGTATCAACTTTCTCATCGGAATCGGTTTCCGATTCATCCTATGTGGCCACCATGGCCTTCTTCTTGTGTATTCCTTTTGAGGAGGTCGCTTGTAGAGAGGGATAATCGGCATTCAAATGTCCCGTCTTCTTGTAATTGTAGCACGGACCCATCTCTTCTTACTTTCATTTCTTTCTTGTGGTCTTGATTTTCGATAGTTGCTCATTCTCCCCTTTTTCTAGAACATTTTGCCGACCTTTCGAAGTAACATGGCAAAAAAATTTTCATTCTCATCCATGGAATCTTCTTCCGGTATGGATAAGGATGCTCTAAAGGCGATAGCTTTCTTCTTTGGAGTCTCCCTTTCTTCTCGTACTTTCATCTCCATCTCGTTGGTTTTGATGAAGTCGGAGAAGTTCATCTCCTCACGATTGTTGAGCTCCTTTAGGGTTGTAGCTTTCACTTCTCAAAATTTGGGAAGAGCTTTGATTACTTTATCTTTTGGTCGTTGTCGATGGTATCACCTAAGGAAAGACAATCCGCTAGTAATCTTGGTAAATCGAGTAAGCATTTCATTAATGCTTTCACTTTCAAGCATATAAAAGTTATCATATTGTGAACGAAGTAAATCTATCTTGGATCTCTTTACTTGTGAAGTACCCTCATGTGTTATAATCAAATCATTTCACACTTCATATGCAGATTTACAATTAATCACACATGATAAATTATCATCATTTTTCTTGAGTGAGTACGTATTGTGCCTTAGCATTGGTGGTGTTAGCCTAATGTAGTTGAGACCGATATCATCTCCTGTGATCTATTTGTCACTGTTAGAATCTACTTCTCCTGCTTGGAATGTGAATTAGACTCAATAGCGGTGGGGTGTTGTTACACATCAGTGGTAGTTTGTTCGGGGAATCTTTCAGGACGGTTTCTTTAAACCTCTTAATCACGAGAGTGACTTTAGGAGGAACAATGCTACCACTCTTTCACGACTTGCCTAGCTATGATTCTATCAAGTATTGGTTGGAGGACTCTCGGGCTTGGTTCATCCCAATAATTTTAGTCATGTCGGCGAGTATCGCGAGAAGTTAAGCCTTTGCGATCAGACCCATCGGGGTGATAAGAGATTGACTAGACTCTTTTAAAGGTAAGATCATTATGGGAAAAACGACTCTAAACTAAATGTAACTAAGTTTTATGTGATTTTTTAAATTAAGTTAAATGCGAAAAAGCAATAAAATTTTCTAGCAAAGCTTATGCAAATCCTACCCTAACTGTGCTTTGATATCAAATGATGTGAAACGTGTACGCGTGCAAGACAAAAGTCAGTGATGTAACTGAAATTTGCAACATTCCTTCAAAATTACGATCGTGAGTAGGAAAATAGTTAAAATTTTAATGTGACAGATGGATTTAACAAAAGTTGCAGTGCAGTTTGTACTGTTGTAATCTTAAATAAGTTAATATAATACTAAATCATGATGGCATAATTATGCATAATATTAACAACTACCAGTTTATGGGTGTAACAAATTCTCACAACCTCACGAATTTTGTGGCAGCAGATAAATTGATAAAATATCATAGAACAATAATCAGATTCACAAATAAAGATCGTGTCCAGAAAATGTACCTATTGAGAGTGTCCTGCTGACGCATAGCTGTCTTCTATGAGTCCACCGCTTCGACCACGGCTGGAAGCGGACTCCGGATGACCGAGAAACAGCTTGAAAACCAAATTGGTCTGCAAACGGGTCCGTTTTGCTCAACGTGTCTGGATCGGGTCTGCACCGTTGGAGTTAGGTCGGGTCTGGAGCGGCCAGGTCTGTACTGTATCTTGTAGGTCTGGTTCTGCATTGTAGCTGCGAACCCGGGTTGATGCAGACGGGTCGGGTTGCTTTGCAGGTTTGATAACTTAAACCCAGACTTGTTTAACTAATTGGGTTCAGGTCGGGTAGTGATAGCGCATCGGTTGGGTTTTAATATGAACCTAGCTGATCTGATGGACGATGACGACAACAGTGGGGCAGGGCTGTCGATGAGGTCGGGATCTTGATCGATGATTGAAGACGAGGTGGCGGCAAGGTCTCAACGAGGTGAGGATGAAAGGAGGAGGTGGTCGGCGACGGGAGAAAGGCCGCAATGGTGGTGGCGGTCGAGGAGAGGGAAAGGGGAGAGGATCAATTGATGACAAAGGGGGAGGGGAAGAGGGGCCTGCGGCGGTGGCTTCTGGCTGTGGCAGTTAACGCAGGAAGGAGGCCGACGTGGGGGAGGGGGAGGTGGCGCGAGGAGAGGACGTTGGCGGAGCGGCGCGGGAAGAAGAAGAGGATGGGTTGGGTTCTTTGGCTGTGGGGAAAGGGTGACGGTGGTGTGGCCTCGATAGCAAAAGAAGAGAAATGAGAGGAGGGGATGGTAGCGTGTGCAGGCGGCGGGGCATGGAAGAGGGGGACCGTTTTGGTGGCGTCGCACGTGGGGGAAGAAGGGGAGAGAAAAATAGGGTTAGTGTTTAATAAAAGAAATAAAATAGAAAATTAATCCTAAAATGCCAAATAATCACTCACAATTTTTTCTCTCAAAATTCAACATTAACTTTATTCATAGCAGATGAGTCTTTAAATAGGGTTTACACAACTTGAGTTTTACATTACAACCGATCTGGTACTAAAATAAAAACAAAGTAAAATTAACCGAAAAATCTAAAATAACCAAAAATACAAGAAAATGAAAAAAAAAAAATCTCTTGTTCAATCTTCACTCGAACCAAATAGATGCTGATGCTGCGCGCTTCCATCTCCATTGATACACACTGTCTTCGTTTTTGATGTCCGCATCATAAAGCCTGTTGATTTTCAAGGTTCAGGGCACTAATTTTTTTAACCATACAAACTCCCCCCCCCCCCCCCCCCCCCCCAGTTTAAGTTACCCAACCAGATACCTTAATCCTAAACCAAATTCCTTTTGCACCGAATCCTAACCCTTCCCTCTCTCCCACTATCTCCCAATCCCTCCTCTGTCTTTGCAAACTGTGGCGACGACTCCAGCGTTAAACCTGGGTTCATTTGTGTAATTTCTCTTTTTTCATTGATTTGAATTTTTTGTGCATTGTTTTCTTTTTTCCTTTATTTATCTATCTTAATTTCTTTTCGTACATCTCTTTTCCCGCTGTTTCATTCTCTGTGGTGCTTTGTTGGGTCAATTGCTTTAAACCTTGTTGCCTTAGTTTCAGTAAGAAAACAGTATTGTGATATCACAAATTTGCATAAGTAATTTAAAACCATTTTGCCTCTCTTTAATGAATTTGCTTTGTTTCATAACATTGAAATTTTGCGTGGTTTAACTCCCTAGCCCCTGGCTATCTGGATGATTCTTTTTGTATATATTGCTCCTGAGCTGATGGGAATTACAGTAGCTTAAATTGGTTAGCAACTTACAACTAGATTATGTCTAAGGGTTTTTAGATATATATCCTCAAATCTTTGGTATTTAAAAATTTTCTCTCCAAATCTTTGATATTAGAAATGTACCCTCCAAATCTTTTAGATCTTAAATGTTTACCCATCTTTTAGAATAAGAAGAGAATATTTTGTTTTGATTCTGTTAATTGTCTAATTTTTTTTTAGAAATGAATAAATTATTCTTATTTAAATGATTAAACCATTTATACTAACTTATTCTATAGATTCATCACTCTTTCTACCTATTTCTTCTCCTTCTCCACCTCTCTCTCTCTCTCAAACCAAACATATTTCTATCATTCATCAGTCATAAAAATTTCATATCAAATCATTTTCACATACCCCTCGAGAAATTTAAGAAAAAAATCCAAGAAAATTTTAGAGTGAGATTAGAAATAAAGTTTTGAGTAATTCTAAGTAGTGGGGGGGGGGGGGGGATAAGAATTTGGGTTAGGTCATGTAAGAATAGTGAAGAAGAAAGAAGATGGGCATAACGGGTAAGACACTCTTATTTCATTCTAATCTAACTTGAGGAGTAAACCTTTAAGATCTAGAAGATTTGGGGGGTAAATTTCTAACTACCAAGTATTTGGGAGGTAAAATTCTAAATAGCAAAGTTTTGGGGGTATATATCTAAAAAACCTATATCTAAAAGGGGACAAGTAGACAGCCAAAGGAGAAAACCCTGGTCAGAGAGAGGGAAAGAGATGATTAGAAGAATGTTGCTTTGGCTGCAATATGCCATCCTTTTAAAGAAAATAACAAGCGGAAATCATGTGCCTTTCTCAAAGAAAGGCATAGATCAAAATGTAACATGTCGAATATTGTGCATCAGCTATTCTATGCCTGATTATGGGAGGAAGAAATTGTGATCTTGTTGCTGCTATTTCTTTCTGTCTCTTCATGAAAAACTGGAATACGATATTGACCGGATGCGTTCTGCCACCCCCTCCCCCTCCTCGCGCGTGTGTGTGTGTGTGTGTGTACTGTAGTCCTGTGTAGTTTCCAAACAGATAGCAAGAGAAACTCAATAGATTTTGTTCCTATATGCAGACAGTTATATAGAGGATATTTATTCTGGTAGTAGGTACCCCTGGGTAGTTCCAAGTAGATACCAAGAGAAACTCATAGATTTTGGTCCTTTTGCTGAAATACGGGGTGGATAGGTATAGAATGCAGAGGATTGATTATTTGAGTTCGCATAAAAGGTTATTGTGAAGCCATGCCAGCTATAGGAGAAGTGTAGTCCACCTACAGTGCTGGTGGTCTTTGTTTCCATTTATATTTTATGGCAGGGACTCGGGACAGTCTTTGTAGAAGGCCCATTCTGACCAACTTTTGATATTTTCCCGGTTTTGACTGATGTGGATTGAGGATCTATACTATCTTATTCAAGCCATTAGCACGGGCACTTCTATTGTGAAGCCGTGTCATGTCGGATACATGTTCGACATGCTATCGAATAGGATACTTATATTTTGTGTGTATTTTAGGATTTTCCTTGTGTGTTGGTGTGTCTCATTCAGACCATCTCGGCGCCAAGTGTAAAAGAGAGGAGACCCAATTTGTCATAGGATTGTAATAAAATTTAAATGTGGGTTTATGGCAGAGATCATGGAATATTTGTGATCTTGGAATTCATAGGAACTGGACTTTGACTCTAAAAGATTGAGATATCTGACAGGCTAACATCCTTCCCTCTCTGGAAAAAAGTAGAGGCGACTGTTTTATTGCAATATTTTTTAATATTGCTTTTTAATGCTTGATATTTTTTATTTCATTATACAGCAACCACTGAATTGTTACTTTGTGTATTTATTATGCTGAAGGAAATTCTAATATGTAATTTATGAAACAGGTGGAATACTCCAATAAGTAATGTCGACATCTAGCGAGCAAGCCAGGAAGGAATATGCTGAATTTGAGGAGAAGGTGAAGAGGACAGTGTTCCTTGACAACCTTTCCCCTCTGGTGACCTCTGCTGTCATCGAAACAGCTCTCGGGCAATTTGGAAGTGTAGTCAATGTGGAATTCCTTCCGAACTACACTATACCATATCCCATTCCCCTGTGTGCTTTGGTGGAGATGGAGACTCCAAAGCTGGCAAGAGCTGTAGTTGCTGATATTTCAAATTACCCGTTTATGATGACTGGGATGCCTAGGCCTGTTAGGGCACAGCTTGCTACTGCTGAAATGTTTCCTGATCGCCCATCACTACCTGATATGAAGATTCATGCGCGGTGGGTGGATCCATCTGATCCTGACTATGAGGTTGGGATGAAGACAAAGGAACTGTGCAAAAAACATAATACTGAAACTATGGTGCTGATCAAGGTAACATTTTTAGTTAATATTGTTCTCCTTTTATAGTGCAGCCAATTTAATGGGTATCCTGTTTGCTTTGTCTAATCAATTCATGGAACTGCCCTTGTGGATGCCTCCTGTTTAATTTAATTCTAACCTTTTGAAGCTAGTAGTTTAAAGAGAAAACAAAAAGAACAGAAATCCTCATTCTCTCTTCTTTTTTGCTTTTGTTTCTTTACCTTATTCTACTATTCATTGCACAAAGCAGAGTTTTTTTTTTTAAAAAAAATCAACCATGTGGTATATATCCCAGTTCTATAGCCGGTAATCTACTGAAACTATGGTGCTGATCAAGGTTACATTTTTACTTAATATTGTTTTCCTTTTATAGTGCAGCCAATTTAATGGGTATCCTGTTTGCTTTGTCTAATCAATTCAAGGAACTGCCCTTGTGGATACCTCCCGTTTATTTTAATTCTAATTAAAATTCCAGTTTAAAGAGAACAAAACAAAAGAAGTCCTCATTCTCACTTCTTTTTTGCTTTTGTTTTTTAACTTATTCTGCTATTCATTGCACAAAGCAGATTTTTTTTTTAAATCAACCATGTGATATATCCCAGTTCTACAGCCAGTAATTCTATAGTAATCATTAACTTTATTGTCTCCATTATTGATTTCTTTGTTTTAACTGATGCAATGTGTATTATTGCTAGCTAGCCAACAACTTAAAAACATTTTAGTTTCACGTCATTTTTGGAGTCCAGGGATAAATCTTCAATTGAATTAATAACTCAGTGTTTTAAGCAAAGATGATCACTATTCCAACAATTTGAGCTTGATTGTGTTCCAGATGAGAACTATGACTGTATATGTATGCATGGTATATTTTTGTTCTCTTTTTGGATTTTTGATTCTCCTGTAACCCTGTTCCAATCTATATCACCTTATCTCATTCCGACTCCTTTTTTTTTTTTGATATATTATTTCCAACTCTAGCCCGGTATTGATTTTTCTTAGATGTTCAACTTTTCAACCTCATCAACTGGTTCTCTTTTAAAAAAAAAAAAGAACCTCATCAACTTGCTGTTGCTGGGACATGTAAAAAAAGAACTTTACCTTTTTATTGAGTAGCTGGGAGCAGAATCATTTTGTTTGCCATCCTTACTCTTTCATTGACTGTAGGCATTGGCATTATACGTGTCGTAGCACTTTTGCCTCCCCAATTGTTTTGACTTTGCTCAATTCTTTCCTTACACCTGTCATGCTGCAGCTTAGGCTCGAGGAGGAGGAGAAGCTCGCAAAACAGCAAGAAGAGATGCTGAAAGCACAGTACAACAAGTATGAGTTGATTGACGGTGTAATGCAGGACAGCAGCATGCCTCGTCTTGCACGCAAATATGGTTTGAATCTGGCGATGGACGAAGATGTACAAGGCCTTGACTAATATAGAGAGGCCCAATGTCTTGGCCTCTTGCTGCCATATTGTTCTTAAATTGTGCCAATTCACTTCCCCTTGCATCTTCTATAATTATATTGTGCAGAGTTTGAATAATTATTTGATAGTAATGTATAATTTTAAGGTAGGGTTGGAAACAGTGAAATAGGTTGTAAACATTTGCTTTATGTTAGATCTGCTTTGTATCAAGATATGTTCATCCTTTTGCTGCTTTGCTTAGATTCTGCTTCTGTTTGGTAAGCTGCAACTCATACAGCTGAGCATCTCAAGATCTGTATAGCTCTTGTTGCAGCAACTCACCTCTCTCTTTTGTTTATTGCAAACACTGCTGATTTCCTAGCTGTGCCAAATGATTCTGCTTGAAGTCTAGGATTTGCATTAAAAAAAAGAGAGAATTCCTGGCATCAAGCTTGAATATTGAACTGTATGCATGTGAAGAAAGCAACAGAGAAAAAATTCCTAGTTTCTCTGTCAATGGATGTGACTGAAAAGGGGGAGAGATGAGAAGAGAAAAGAACCTGCAGGAATATTGCAGATGGAGAGAAGAACCTGTAGGAAAAGAACAGTTTGTTCTTGTGTCCAGATGGCTGCAAGCAAGGTATAGCCCATCTTTCTTGGCTCAGGCAATTTGGTTGGCTTGTTTCACTTGCACTCATTCCTCCCTTCACTCTCTTTTGATACTGTACTGTATATGATAACTCTATTAATTAATATTTCAAATTGTGTGTACATATAGGGCTTCTTCTCTCCTCAGCTGAGAGACAGAGACAGAGAGAGAAGGGCAGGATCAGAAAGAGATGGATAAAAATCTTGGAGTTCTCTTGGCGGCTCTCTTGGTCTTGATTTCTTCAGGTAATCTTGTTCACTGAGCATGAGTTGTTTTTGGCCTTGTTGAAAGTAGCATTAAACCAAAAGAAAAGGATGGAGATTGCCCAGCTCTTTCTTCTTCTTTCATCATCTTAAAAATATTAGTTTCTTGGGTAACTTTTATTGCATTGCACAGAGGAATTAGGAATGGTAACAACTGCACTAATAATGTCATTCAAATAGACAAAGTAACCATTTTCTTCTTATTCTCTCATATTAGGGAATTTATCAGACATATATTGATTGTGATAAACAATGAACTTATCACAATGCCATTCATATTTCTTCACCACTATAAATGTTTATTTATTCAGGCCTCTTGCTGCATTTCCATTTGTGAGGCCAGATTCTTCAAAGCAAACAAAATTGTGACATTTCTTGCTGTCCTTTGTGCCAAACCTTCTACATTCTAATGTAACATTTCTTTTAACAAAATTTATATTTTTAACTTTCTAACAGTAAAAGATACTTTTGTCAAGAAAAACTTTCCTTAAAAAAAAACTTTCTAATGTAAATTTTACAAAAAACAGTACATTACTTTTCAATGTATATATGTGAAGTTGTTATGGGTTACTATGATCCATAAATATCTTAACAATCTCTTCCTTCACCTGTAAATGAATTCAATAGTCTGTTACCTCAAATCTCATCATTCATTATGCATGAGCAAATTAAGCTGCTCTTCATTTATTTGTTTTTATAATAAATACCCTAAAGATTTTTTTTTTTCACATTTTGCCCCCTAATAACGTTAACAGCGAATATGAAAAGACTCAATTGTCTCGTGTTTTAACTATTATAATCTCAGAAAAGTCCGTGTTTTTTCATTAACGCTAACTGCCAGTTAATAGCTATAAGAGAATTTTAGAATTGTTTATGGTAGTTATTTGAGAATTTAAAAGTCTGTGATAGTTTTTTAAGAAAATTCATGATAATATTTGATGGTAGTTTTGGGATATTTAGTCCGTTAAATTTTGTAATAACTCTCAATTTTAATCCCTAATAATGTTCCAGGGGCAAAACCGTCCGAGTCAGCCAGAATCTTCACCCTGGTCAACGACTGCAAGACCACGATCTGGCCCGCGATAACCCCGGGCGAAAACTTCAACGGCGGCGGTCTAGCTCTCAAACCGGGCCAGTCCGTGGTCTTCACCGCGCCCGTGGGCTGGAGCGGTCGAATCTGGGGCCGAACCGGCTGCGACTTCGACCAGACCGGCAACGGTTCGTGCCAGACCGGCAGCTGCGGGTCCGCACTCAAATGCGGGGCCTCGGGCGCGACCCCGGCCTCCCTTGCCGAATTTACCCTCGCTTCCACCGATTTCTACGACGTCAGCCTCGTCGACGGGTTCAACCTGCCGATGGTCGTGACGCCGGTCAACGGGCAGGGGAACTGCAGCGCGCGGGCTGCGACGGCGACCTGAGGAAGAACTGCCCGAAGGAGCTCGCCGTTAAATCTGGCGGCGTGACGGTCGGGTGTCGGAGCGCGTGCGATGTTTTTAACACGGACCAGTATTGTTGCAGGGGCGTTTTCGGAAATTCGGCCACGTGCCAGCCTACGTATTATTCGAAGCTGTTCAAGGAGGCGTGCCCTGGGGCGTACAGCTACGCGTATGATGACCCGTCGAGTATTTTCACGTGTCATGAGGCCGATTATATAATAGCCTTTTGTGCTAACAGGTGAATTTCCTTTATTTTTTTAAATTGATTAATTAAGTTGATGAAACTCTTTTATTTATTTTATTTTATTTTATTTTATTTTTTTTGGTTGTAGGAATCAAACAGTGTGCACGTATCATCATAACAAGCTGATATGCAATGGATCGAATGGGTTTTCATCTTTGATTTCAGAATGGATGGTGGCTGGTGTTTTGGGCTTTGTGGGTTTGTTGTTTTGGGTGTAGAGAAATTGTGATTATGATTGTTCGATTTTTATTTATTTATTTTAATTTTTGAGTGTGAAGTTGGAGAGGGATTCTTCAATTTATCCATTGGGTTTGGAAATGTATATAATTAATTGTTCAAGGAGTCACACAATCATGCAAGCAAGTTTTATGTTTGTTCTAGCTCTGAGATGAAATTATGCGGTATTTTCTTTTTCACTTTTTGAATTTTTTTTTTTTTGAAATAAATATCTGCAGAGATGCACAGATGGAGAGGCAAAGAAACTATTTACTAGAATTTGTCACTTTGTATGTAATAGTTACTTCTAATTAATACCAGAAGAAGGATACTTTACAAAAAATATAAAATAAAAACTCTATAGTGTTATGAAACGATGGCTGTCAACCTTTACTATGCAGTATTAATAGTTTTACTATGCGACGATGCAAGCGATGACGCAAGCATGCATAAAGTTTTCTTATAAATATGCCCTTCCTTATTCATTTCAATGTACACTTAGAAATCAATAAGAATTCCTACTTCTACTCTGTCTCTAGAATTCTCTGTTTTAGTGTATATTTCCTGGGTTTTACAACACGTTATCAGCACGATCGCTTTAATTCTGTCCCAGCCTCTACCTCCGTCAGCTCAAAAAAAAAGTTCTACCACAAGTATCTACCTCCATTAGCTTAAAGTAAAAGTCTTGTCACGAGCCTCTACTCTCATTACTCAAGGAAAAGTCCTATCACAAGTCTCAGCCTTTACCTCTGCTATCTCAAGGTAAAATTGACAAATTATTCTACTTATAATACTCGTATAACACCACCACTATAATGGAAGGAGGCTCTGCTACCTATTTATAGTAATGTGATCTGATTACGAAAAACTAGATTATTATACTAATTATATTCAAATAACACCACTGCTATATTTGAAAGGAAGCCCTGCCACCTATTTATAGTAAAGTGATGTGATTAAGACAAGCTAATAATATTTCTTGTTATTATCTTTACTAACCTCTCTATTGATGCTTGCGTGGAATAAACCCCAAACTACCAATATTATATATTTTATTATTCTGTTATTTATATATATATATAAACACCCACTGAAAGATTTACTGAGCAGCATGGTGTGCCAATGTTTATTTCAATATTTATTGCTTTATTAATTATGTCTGCAAAACACCCACCAAGTAGAGTGGAGTGCCTATATTATAACTCATAAATATATGTAGTACAATGCATTTATTTTATCATTTTTTTAATTACAACATTTAAATTGTATAAAATTCAAATTGCTTTTCTCTCTCCTCCAACGGCTATAAAACGATTAGTTTTCACTCTATAAATTGGTGAATTCTAAATCACATAACTCACTTCTCAATCTCTCTTCATTCTCAAAATTTTTTCATCATCTCCACAAGTTTTGTATTCGAGATTTTCGCAAGATGCTTAATCTATTTTTGAAGTTTATTATTGTCGTCATCATCATCAATACTTCTATCCTTTTTGTTATAGATATGGATCCAAGTGATTTTTACCTGGGCCTTTTAATTTTAATGTTCACCTTCCCTCTTTTGTTTGTAGCTATTATGATTGAAATGTAAGTTTTACTATTTTGTTGTGAAATAAAATGTTGTGATCCTAATTATTTTTGTATTTTGTTATAGTTATCATCATGTCAAACTTTGCAAAGTTTGAGTTCATTCAACTTGATATCACGGGAAGAAATTATATGTCTTGGGTTATTGATATAGAAATGCATCTCGAGTCAATGGGTCTCATTGAAACCATTAAAGAGATAAACTCTATATCGTCGCAAGATAAGGTAAAAGCGACGATCTTTTATCCGCAGACATCTTGATAAATGTTTAAAATGTGAATATCTCACAGTAAGAGACCCAAGTGTCTTGTGAAAAAATCTTTAAAGAAAGATTTGGTCCTCAAAAGGAAGTTGTGCTCCCTGTCACGCGTAATGAATGGAATGCTTTTACGCTTCTAAGACTTCAAGAAAGTCAGCGATTATAACTCTGCAATGTTCAGAATAGTATCACAATAGAAATTCTGTGGGGTGGATATCACAGATGAAGAAATGTTAGAGAAAACTTACTCCACATTTCATGCATCTAATATAACACTGCAACAACAATATAGGTTGTGTGGTTTTAAGAAATATTCTGAACTAATTTCATCTCTTCTTGTGGTAGAGAAGAATAATGAGCTTTTGATAAAAAAATTATTAGTCTCGTCCCACTGGTTCAGCAGCATTTCCAGAAGCAAATGCTGTATTTTCTAAAATTATGAATGAGGATATAATCATGGCCGTGGACGTGATTGTGGTCATGGCCGTGGACGCGATCGAAGTGATTTTTATAACCCTTCACAAAATAACGCGATCCACAAGAATCATCATGTAGAAAGACATGATAAAGGAAAAGATGTTCATGAAAGTTTTCTTCGAAATCTTGAGATTCCTGTTATAAATGTGGCTCCAAAGGGCACTGGTCTCGAGTGTGCTGAACACCGGAGCACCTTTGTAAGCTTTACAAGGCATCCTTGAAAGAAAAAGAGAAGGAAGTGAATTTCACTGAACATGATGATCCTATGGATGATTCAACTCATCTTGATGCTTTAGATTTTACTGATGATTTTGCTGATCTTTCAACCCATCTTGATTCTATAGATACTGGTGATAGTTAGATGTATGATTGTATTACCATGTTTTGTTATTTGTAATTGTCAAATTTATATTTGAATGAAATATTTCACTTATAATAATATGTTTAAAATTTTATTCTCACTAAATAATTTATTTTGCATGAAGTTTGATGTGGATTATTCTAATGATGAAGTCAAGACCAAAACTGGAGATATTTGCATACTAGATAGTGGTACAACACACACTATTCTCAAATATAAAAGGTACTTCTCTGATTTAAAACCAACAAAGGCAATTATCAATACAATATCAGGTCCTGTAGACTTGATTGAAAGAACTGGTAAAACCAGCTTTATATTGCCAAATGGAACAAAGTTTTTCATAAAAGACACTTTGTTTTCACTAAAATCCAAAAGAAATTTGTTGAATTTTAATGATATATATCTTCATGGATATGATATTCAGTCTGTAACTGAAGGAAATATGAAGTATATGTATCTTACTACTTATATATCAGGAAAGAAGTACATATTACAAAAACTACCAAAGTTTTCCTCAGGATTATATTACACATATATAAATGTGATAAAGTCACATATGGTAGTTAACGAAGATACAGAGATATTAACTCTGTGGCATGACCGTTTAGGTCATCCTGGGTCAATGATGATGCGAAGAATTATTGAGAATACACATGGACATACATTAAAGGGCCAGAAGATCCTTCAAACTAGTAAAATTCCATGTGAGACTTGTTCTCTAGGAAAATTAATCATGAGACTATCACCAGCTAAAATAAAAACTGAATCACCTACCTTTCTTGAACGTATCCAAGGTGATATATGTGGGCTCATACACCCATTGTGTGGACCATTTGATATTTTATGGTATTGATAGATGCCTCTAGTAGATGGTCACACGTTTGTTTATTATCAACTCGCAATGTGGCATTTACGAGATTTCTTACTCAGATAATTAGATTACGAGCACAATTTCCTGATTATACAATTAAGAAAGTTAGACTTGACAATGCTGGTGAGTTTACATCTCAGGCTTTTAATGATTATTGTATGTCAATTGGAATAACTGTTGAACATCCTGTTGCCCATGTACATACACAAATGGTTTGGCTGAGTCACTGATTAAGCGCCTCCAGCTTATTGCTAGACCATTAATAATGAGAACAAAACTTTCTATTTCTATATGGGGTCATGTAATTTTACATGCTGCAGTATTAATTCGCATCAGACTAAGTGCATATCATGAGTACTCCCCTCTACAATTAGCGTTTGGTCAAGAACCAAATATTTTCCATCTTAGAATTTTTAGTTGTGCGGTATATGTACCAATTGCTCCACTACAACATACAAAGATGGGTCCTCAAAGAAGACTGAAAAATATGTCGGCTATGAATCTTCTTCTATTATAAGATATCTTGAGCCTAAAACCAGTGATGTTTTTACGGCTCGGTTTGCCGATTGCCATTTCAATGAGGCAATTTTTCCAATATTAGGGGGAGAAAAGAAACAGCTGGAGAAAGAGATTACATAGAGTGAACCATCCTTATTGCATATTGATCATCACACAAAACAATGTGAGACAGAAGTGCAAAAGATTATGCATTTACAAGAAATAGACAATCAATTGCCAGATGTGTTCACTGATACGAAAAGAGTGACTAAATCATATATACCAGCTGTAAATACTCCTGCTTGGATTGAAATCCTAAAAGGATAATCCGAGAATGAAGTCACTAATGAGTCTAAGACATGCCTGAAGCGTGGCAGACCAATCGGTTCCAAAGATAAAAATCCTCGAAAAGAAAAGGAGCAGATAAGCATGATGACCCCAATGTGCAAGAATGTGTTCCAAAAGAAACACAAAATAAGACAAATCAAGAGATGGAAAATCCTGAAGGTATAGAAAATTATGAGATCTCTATTGATTATGTCAATACAGGAGGATTATGGAATCGAAATGAGATGAAAAATATGGATAAAATATTTTCCTATTCCGTAACATGTGATATTGTTAACGGAAGTGAGAATTCTGAACCAAGATCCGTCACTGAATGTCAAAATAGGCATGATTGGATAAATGGAAAGACGCTATACAGGCTGAATTGAATTCGCTTAATAAGCGTAAAGTATTTGGACCTATTATTCTTACGCCTGAAGCTGTGAGACCAGTAGGATACAAATGGGTTTTTGTCCGAAAACGCAACGAGAAAAACGAGATTGTGAGGTATAAAGCTCGACTTGTTGCTCAAGATTTTTCACAAAGACCTGAAATTGATTATGAAGAAACGTATTCTCCAGTAATGAATGCAATTACGTTTAGATATTTAATCAGCCTAGCAGTTTCTAAAAATTTGAAAATGCGTCTTATGGATGTTGTTACAGCTTATTTATATGGGTCGCTTGATAGCGATATTTATATGAAAATCTCTGAAGGATTTAAAATGCCTGAAGCATTAAGTTCAAAACCCAAAGAATTATATTCGATCAAATTACAAGATCGTTATATGGGTTAAAACAATCAAGGCGCATGTGGTATAATCGCTTAAGCGAGTATTTATTAAAAGAAGGATATGTGAATAATCCTATATGCCCATGTGTTTTTATAAAGAAAACAACATCCAGATTCATTATCATTGTTGTATATGTTGATGATTTAAATATCATTGGGACTCATAAAGAAGTCCTAGAAGCAATGATGTATTTAAAGAATGAATTTGAAATGAAAGACCTTGGGAAAATCAAATATTGTAGTGGTTTATAGATTGAGCACTTTCAAAGTGGAATACTTTTGCATCAATCAAATTATACTGAAAAGGTCTTGAAACGCTTTAACATGGATAAAGCAAATTCTTTAAGCACTACAATAGTTGTTAGATCATTAAATGTGAAAAAGGATCCATTTTGCCCTCGCGAAGATAATGAAGAGGTTCTTGGTCCTGAAGTACCATACCTAAGTGCAATTGGAGCTCTTATGTATCTGGCTAATTGTACCCGACGAGATATAGCATTTGCTACTAATTATTAGCAAGATTTAACTCATCTCCTACACGGAGACATTGGAATGGTATTAAACATGTATTTCGTTATCTTCGAAGAACAACTAATTTTGGTTTGTTTTATTCCAGAGGATCAAAACAAGAAATATCTGGTTATGCAGATGCAGGTTACTTGTCAGATCCACATAAAGTCAGGTCTCAAATAGGATATGTGTTCACATGTGGAGGTATAGCGATCTCTTGGCGTTCACAAAAGCAGACACTTATGGTCACTTCTTCTAATCATGCTGAAGTCATAGCACTCCATGAAGCAAGCCGAGAATGTGTATGGTTAAGGTCTGTAACTTAACACATCCAAGCAACTTGTGGATTACCAGTCAACAGAGATCTAACAGTACTGTTTGAAGACAATGCTGTATGCATCGCTCAAATGAAGGAAGGATTCATCAAAAGTGACCGTACCAAGTATATACCCCCGAAGTTCTTCTCATTCAGCCAAGAGCTTGAAAAGGATAAGAAAATTAATATTCAGTATATCCGATCAAGTGATAATGTGGCAGATCTCTTTATAAAGACACTTCCCACTATAACTCTCAGAAAGCTTATTCATGATATTGGGATGCGTCATATGCGAGACTTATGAAGAAGAACTACTCAAGTCAACTTGAGAGGGAGCTTACGTGGCTGCACTCTTTTTCCCTTACTATGGTTTTGTCCCACAGGGTTTTCTTGGTAAGGTTTTTAACGAGGCAGTATAGAACACGTATACAGAGATGGTGTACTCTTTTTCCCTTCGCTATGGTTTTATCTCACTGGGTTTTCCTAATAAGGTTTTTAATGAGACATCATGCATGGTTGACAGCCAAGGGGGAGTGTTATGAAACAATGCCTGCCAACCTTCACTATGCAGTATTAATGGTTTTACTATGCGACGATGCAAGCGATGAGGCAAGCATGCATAGTGACTGCATGGTACCCTAAAGTTTTCCTATAAATAGGCCTTTCCTAATTCATTTCAATGTACACTTTAGAAATCAATAAGAATTCCTACTTCTACTCTGTCTCTAGAATTCTCTGTTTTGGTGTTATATTTCATGTGTTTTATAATATATAGTTAAATATGTTTGGGAGTTCAACAATATTGTGTTTTTTTCCCCATCTCTTGTAAAACAATTGTAGTCTAGTATAAATAGGATTTAAATTTCAGATCTCTTTTTTATTATAGTGCAAGTTCTGTAAGGAAATTTTACCAATGTGTTACAATGACAGTTGCAAAGTATGCTGTATGCTCTTCACTGGCTCCAGATTTTGAAGCAACCGTCCGAGCTTTACGTCATTGCCGGCGAGTTCTTGCGATCAATCAAGGCAAATCACTGCATTCCTGTTTAATCAAACATGCGCTCTTTAGTGTTCTCTACATTGCAAACAATTTGATGGGATGCACAGCGATTTCAAGCTTTATAAAGTTGTCCAGAAGCTGTTCGATGAAATGCCTGAGAGAAATGTTGGGCCTTGGACTGCTTCCATGTCGGCGCATACCCGTCCAGGCAATCCTAACGAGGCATTAAGAGCCTTTGAGAAGCCGAAGAGCCTAATGGATATACTTTGTCTGCTGCCTTGAAGGCTTGTGCCATGGTGGGTGATCTTGAGATGGGCAAAATGGATCCATGATCGAGTTTTTGATGGTAACCCAGCTGCGGTTCGATATGTATATGAAGTGTGAGAGTTTGATGGAAGACCGTCGACTCATCTGCTGAACTCCACTTCTTGGAATACAATGATTTCTGGGTATGCAAACGATGGTAATATGGTTGAGGCGGAGGATCTATTTCGTCATGTTTCTGAGCCTGACATTGTATCTTTTAACACCATGATTGCAGGGTTTGCACAAAGGGGAATATCCAAAGGCATTGGATTATGTTTATATGAAGCATAAACGAGGTCTTAAGCTCCACAACTTCACTTTTATACTGCTTAAAAGACCTGTGGCAGCTTGAGATCGGCGAAAATGGGAGAACTAGTCCATAACCACATCGTTAAATCTGGTTTCGCCTTGAGCTCTTTTGTTGGACCCTCACTCATTGATATGTACTCGAATTGTGGATGGATGAAGGAAACAACAAGGTTATTTGATGAGTACTCAAAGTGCAGAGGATCTATTGCTGACAGAGTGCCATTATTAAATGCAATAATTTCTGCATTTGTTATCAATGGGTATGAGAAATCTGCTTTTGCTCTAGTTTCTGAGATCCATAAATCTAGTATTGGGTTATAGATGCCTTTATACTTTCTCTAGTACTTTGAAGGTTTGTAACTTGCAGAATACTAGAATTGGGCTTCAAGTTCATTGTCTGATAGTTACTAGTGGATATCAATTAGATCAAGTTGTGGGTAGCAGGCTCATAAATCATTATGCGATATGTGGAAAGTTAGAAGATTCATTGAGATTGTTTCTTAGGCTTCCCTCAAAAAAACTCAATCGCATGACCGAGCTAATTACTAGTTGTGTTCAACAAGGATCAAACCAGATTAGCATAGACATGATATGTCAAAAGATTGAAGTCGACCACAATGTTGCCTCCAGCATTCTGAAAGCTTGTGCTGGTCTACGATGGCTTCGAGGTGGAGAACAGGTTCGTGCTTTCTGCATTAAGGATGGATTTGAATCAGAGAAGTTCATTCTTACCTCCCTCATTGATATGTACTCAAAACGCGGCAACATTGAGGATGGTCAAACTGTTGTACAGAAAGTTGCAGTTTGTTGGACAGGAATAATTAGGTGATTTTCATGTGCTTGTAGTCCTTTGGATAACTTCCCTGACTTATCTGTCATTTTGCATCACTTTCCATGTATTCTCTTTCTTCTGGTAAATATGAGATATACATGGTATCATGTAAGCATATTGCTGCAACATGTTCAAATAGTGAACTATTTACAAAGAGAGAACCCTTCCATCCTTAAAAAACTAGAACATACAAAACAAAAACCAAAATTAAAACCATCAACAGTCATTATTATAAATAGGATCCAGGACACATTAGGGACCTTTTTCAGGCACACCAGCTACTATGTTTGAAATGAATAGCTATGAAAAAGACATTTATGTTCTCTTCATATATCCTCTCCTTTTGTTCTCCCTCTTTATTTATCAGGCACACCAGATACCATCATCAGTTCTTTTTTCTATACTGATGTTTTTCCTTGGTTTTTTACAATATTTTGGCCTTGCACTATATACAAATTGTATTTCTATCCATAGAATTCCCGGATGTGGTTCCTTAATACGGTAGTACCTCACAATACAAATGATGAGCAATCATCAAAATGGACCTTCAATATTTACTGTCATCTGTAGTATTCCTGTATTTGGGCTTCTCAATTATCCATGAATTACCGTCTTCATGATTATAATGAGAAATAGGTGAACATTTGTGCCCTTCCAAGAATATTGAAGCCTGGTCTCCCCTTCGAAAATCCTTCCTTTTGACTACTGAACCGGCACCCGTTGTTATATTCTTCATAATTGTCATGGCCCTGGTTTGCTTTGAAACTAGCCTGTAACTAGCTATACTACTGATTTGTCCTAAAACTTCTTGTTCTTTCCCAATATGTCAAACAACTGAACCTGAAGCAGAGCAAACATCTCAATTATCTATACTTCCAGTTATTGAAGGTTGTTGTAGGCTGTGCTTCTGTGTATCCTTATTGCATCGAGAAAATGGTTCTGAAGCTTCAAACTTTCTTTCTCTACATAGTTGTGACTTCTTCTTTTTCGTTTTTGCATCCTTCTGCATGATGGATACTTGAGATTCTTTACAAACTACTATGTCCTGAGAAAAAAATATCTACATTGATACAAAATTTCAGCTTGTAATCTGTCTCATTTATTGAATAAATCTCTTCCGCCATGAGTTTCTTTCTGCTGTATAAATGGAGAACATATGAGCAGCACATTCTCTTGACTAAGCACAAAACATGCTATTTTGCAGAGTATTCAAGGCATGAAAGCAGATAAGAGAACAGGAGCTCTTCAATTGTAAAGCTGGAAGCATGCTGCTGATTATTTGGTTTATAGTTAAAACTTTATAACAAATATGATCAACTTAAACTAGTAGAGATACATATGTTCATGTGGAGAAAATGTTGTACATCCCTCCATGGAAGTTGCAGTGGTGGGAACGTTGTGCAACAGGCTGCATTTTCTTATATATCCAGAATTTTTTTATCTGACAAGATTCAGGGCCTGTATTGGGAGAGAGTTTATTCTCAGAAGCGCAAAAGATCTTTCGACATGTATTCTACAGGTGTCTCTTTCAATAAGAAGTGGTGATAAATTTCGCCTGTGAGGCCTAGCTCAGATTGTAAATGGTTGGGGGTGAGTTGTTTTTAGTCCTAGGTTCAAGTCCAAGCTTTAGTTTTTGTTCAGGGGCACTGATACATGATTGTTATCTTCCCAAGCAGTGATGTGATGAATATCAATGTATACTTGTATTTTCTTTTGAGAGTGTATATATTAATTGTATTTTATCCTACTATTAACGCATTTCATGGTGATCTTCTTCTGTTACCTTTTGGAAGTACTTTTTTCCCCGCTAGAAAATCACTACTCAACAGGATTTGAACTGGAGACCACTGGGGAGCAAATCCAGAGCCTGACCAGTGGCCACGTTGATCGGAATTAAATATAAATAAATATGTTCACGGCAGGGTTCAAACCGGTGACATGTGGGTGAGCGGAGTTCTTAACGAACCCAAGGCCGACCATGTGACCACTCGTACTAGAATGTTATCATTATCTGTCACGCACCATTTCCCAAAGTATGGTATAATATTACGTGACATGATCGGAGACGTGTACACGTGGGGTATATAGTCCATACGTATACACGTTACGCC
This sequence comes from Agave tequilana, assembly GCA_038442645.1. NCBI lineage: Eukaryota > Viridiplantae > Streptophyta > Magnoliopsida > Asparagales > Asparagaceae > Agave > Agave tequilana. The sequence goes on from JAVJIF010007209.1 coordinate 68,558, forward strand.
TCCTGTAGTCCTGCACAGATATCATAATAAAGTAAGAACATTGCTGATATTTTATATATATATCACACATGTAACAAAAGCACATAACACAGTCCTATACAGTATCGAAGACAGAGTACATATGAGCCCATCAGAACATTTATGAAAATGTACAGTACAACTACATATCTATAACACAAAAAGAGTACAAGTATGGAACATACTGCAGGCCAAAAGAGACAAAATATCACGATCAGTCCTATAGCTGCTCAGCCAGACTATCTAAGTACTCCTGATCCTCCTCTGAGGGTGCAGTCTTGGGATCTAAATCTGAGCATGCAAATTCAGGGTCTCAGACACAATCGAGTAAGTGTATAAAAGAAAGATAACAAAAACAAGGAATAACATGATGTATGTATGCACATGAAACAAACATGATAGATATATGTGAGATGTCGATAATCATAATATAGTCAGTGAAGTAAATCTGCACAAGACTATCTGTGCATGTATAAACATGTCTGTGAGACTTAATGATCAAAGAGTTCTGATCAGGTGGGTGTAACCCATACATACCTGAGATCACAGCCTTAAAACAGATCCCTGACTGTTGAGATCAGGGCCAGCCCGCTAAGACGAAATAAGTAACGGGAAACGGGAGCTCAATGAGCTATAACAGACAGTAGCCAACTCTACCCTGTCCCCTGCAGTGGGACTATAATGGATCCAAACACCCACCCAATAAGATCTAGTCAATTATCAAGTCTCCCCATCCCCAAGTGATTGTATTATAGTGGGGTGTATGTGAACATGGTTTGATGAGTGCCCATGGCTCTTCATATAATAAGAACCAATAACATGTATACAGAAAACATTCTCCAAGTGGTAAGTACTATAGTATTGTGTCTGTGTGTGTGCGGATAATTATCGTGCGGATAACAAGAGTCAATAACAGAAATATCTATAACAAGAATATTCATGTAACAGGTAACGGGAATAAATAACATGAATAACCGAGTAACATGTAACGGGAATAATTAGGAATACATGAAGTTATCCTAATCAGTAACATGCACAAATAATAGGAATAACAAGGTAATATGTAATGGGAATAAATAATATGAATACATGAAGTTATTCTAACCAAAAACCATAACCATCACTGATATCCCAACAAGACAAACCCAGGCTCAAATATACTGCACAATCCCTCAAGAATATACATGTATCAGATATGTGCACGATACCAAGTATCAAATTTATATTATGAAATAATAATAACAACAAAGGGAAACACTTGCATTATAATGAAGTTCTCACTGTTCTGATCCCAACGGCACCAAGAATGCGTGATTCGGACGTCAAACGATCAAGATATTGTCTGAAGCACGACTAGGGTGTTTTTATAATATCTGAAAGTTATTCAAGGGGTTAATCATAATTTTACAAGGTTATAAATGTAATAATAATAATTTATGCTGGACTTATATGAAATTTTACCTTTATATCAAAGTGGGTTTGGGTTTAATGGGTTTTGGGTTTGGTTCACACGCAAACCCAAACCATTATAGGTTTTCTTCTCTTTCAGCACAGCGCACGCAACAGAAGAAGAAGAAGAAGAGGAAGGAGAGGGGGCCCGAGGTGTCTGGCCGCGGTGATAGCGGTTGGCGTAGGCCACAGCGACGGCGACTGCGGCGGTTGGCCCACCAACCGGTCAAATCAGAGGGAGAGAGAGACGAGGGAGATAGAGAGATCGAGAGAAGGGAGGAGCGGATGGGTGGCTATCTGGCAGAACGCGACGGAGGGGAAGGTTGTCGTGGTGGTGCCGGGGAGGTGGACTTGGGGGGTCACAGTGGTCAGAGGGAGTCGAGGGGAGGTGGTGAGGAGGATGAAGGGGGTGTTAATGGATAGATAGAGAGAGAAAAGAAAGTGAGCGAGAGAGATAGAAGAGTAGTGTGCAGGGGAGGGGGAGAACGATGATCTGAGTATGAGGTGCGGTGGTTGCGGCCTGTCAGAGGCGGCCGGACAACGAGGTGCACAGAGGAGGTGGCTGTGGGCTAAGGGAGAGAGAAAATGAGGGTAAGAGAGAAAAAGAGTGTGTGAGAAAGAGAGCGTGCGAGAGAGACAGAGATAGGGGAGAGAGAGAGGGCAGCGTGTGGGATTTATTAACTAGGTAGGTCGGCTAAAATCTTCTAGAAAATGGAGAAAGGAAAATTTGGGGAAAAGTAAAAGAAAATAAAAGAAAAAGAAAAGATGGAAAAAAGAATTATTATTAGTATTTAATTATTATTAAATAATTGGGTCAACTTTTAACTAAGTCGGAACAATCTCCAAAAATTTTGAAAAATCATACATATTATCAATGTGAAATCAGATTTAAGAAATTCAATCTGGTTTATAAATTAAAAATTCTGAAATCAATCGGTTATACCAGTCGACACCGGTTTGGCAGGATTTTTGATTAATTTAAAAAAATCTCTAAAAATATGCTAAGATTGAAAATATGATTTTGAAGAATAATGTGAAAAAAGATTCTTGAAATTCAACTCTATTTGTGAATTAAAAATTATAAAGTCAATTATCAGTATCTATAGATACCGAATTCAGAGATTTTCTAAAATAATTCAGAAAAATTTCAAAATTTTTTAGAAAATTCAAAATATTGGAAAATGAGATTTTAAAGTTGAAATCGGCCCAGTCTGACCACCAGGGAGGTCAAAATAAATACGCATGTCGTATCGCATACTGATACAGTGATATATATATATATATATATATATATATATATATATATATATATATATATATATATATATATATATAGGACTGGGTTTATACTTCTTCCCACCTTACAAAAAAATTTCGTCCTCGAAATTTAACTAGAAAATTGGAATGCAACAAGTTAAAAGAAAAAAAACAATTAATAAAGTAGTACCTGAGGTATGGGTACTTCTTCCGAATTTCTTCCTCCAACTCCCAGGTAGAATCTCCTAGGGAATTAGGGTCCCATGCCACTTGAACTAAGGGGATCACCCTGTTCTTTAGGATCTTCTCTCTTCGATCAAGTATTACCACCGGCTGAATTTCATAGGTTAAAACTGGTCTCAGTGTCAGTTCTGAATAATCAAAAACATGCTTTTCATCTAGCACATATTTCTGGAGCTGAGACACTTGAAAAACATCATGTACCCCTTCAAAGATGGAGGTAAAGTCAGCCTGTAGGCCACTGCACCTATCCTCTCCACAATCTCGAATGGCCTAATATACCTTAGACTCAACTTCTCTTTACTTCCAAATCTGATAACACCCCAAGTAGGTGATATTTTAAGAAATACATGATCTCCGATCATGAATTCTAGGGGTCTCCTTTTGGAATCTGCCCAGTTTCACTGGCGATCTTGTGCATCCTGTAGATGCTTTCTGATCTGAGCTACTTTATCCATAGTCTGAGTTATCAGCTCTGGCCTAAGCAATTTCTGTTCACCAATATCATCCCAACATATCGGTGATCTACACTTCCATCCATATAAGGCCTCAAATGGTGCCATCTGTATACTAGTCTAGTAGCTGTTATTATATAAAAATTTGACCAAATGTAAATGATCTTCCTAGAGCCCCTTAAAATTCAAAACAAAGGCCCAGAGCATATCTTCTAGGACTTGTATAGTTCGCTTTGACTGCCCATCTATCTGGGGATGATAAGCGGTACTGAATTTCAACTTACTTTCCAGACTAGTCTGTAAACTCTGTCAAAAGTGAGATAGAAATCTTGTGTTTCGATCCGACACAATGCTCACCGGTACCCCATGCAATCTTATTATCTCCTACATATAGTGTTTTGTCAAAGTCTCAGTGGACTGCCCCACTCTAAAGGGTATGAATTGAGCGCTCTTCATCAATCTATCCACTATCACCTATATAGCATTGTGACCCTTCGAACTTCTTGGCAGTGCAGTCACAAAATCTATATTAATATGCTCCTACTTTCATTCAGGTATAACAAGTGGTTGCAATAAACCAGCGGTCATCTGGTGTTTAGCTTTCACTTGGTGACAAATTGGACATTTCGATACAAATCTGGCTACTTTTCTTTTCACCTCATGCCACCAAAAATGTTGTTTCAGATCCCGATACATTTTTGTTCCATCGGGATGAATACTATAAGCAGAATTATAAGCTGCTGCTAGTAGCTCTTGTCTAACATCTCCTTTGGGCACATATAACCTTGCACCATATCTAAGAGATCCATCCCTATGAATAATCAAGTCAGTTCTCAAACCAGCTTCTACTTGGTCTCGAAATTTTTGGATTTGCTTATCACAGGCTTGAGCTTCTTTTATTCTTTCTACTAAGGATGACTGGAGTTGCAGTGCCATACAACGGGCCACATTTCCTGGTATAACAACTTTCAGGAATAAACGCCATTTCCTCTATCGAATGCTTCTATTCAGTAAGGATCATGACAGCCGGTCTCCTACTTGGAGCATTTAGCACCATATTCACTCGTCCTGAATGATATCATACTCTGCCATGAGTTTCAACCATCTCTTTTGCCTCATATTTAACTCTTTTGAGTGAAGATGTATTTAGACTCTTATGGTCTATGTAAATCTCCACTCGAGACCCCAGTAAATAATGTCGCCCAATCTTCAGGGCTAAAATAAACAACAGTCAACTCCAAGTCATGAGTCGGATAGTTCTGTTTATGTGATTTGAGCTGTCTTGCGGAATAGGCTACTACTCTGTCACGCTGCATAAGCACATAACCAAGCCTCTGGCCTGATACATCACTGTATATAACAAAATCACCTGACTGATCCGAAATAGTAAGAACTGGTATGATCGTTAACCCATGATTCAGTTTTGAAAAGGCTGCTTCATATTCTTCTGTCCAAACAAAATTTTCCCCTTTCTTAGTCAACTATGTCAGGGATTTAACAATTTTTGAAAAAATCTTTCACAAACTTCCTATAATATCCTGTCAAGCCCAAGAATTGTCACACCTCTGTTACTGATTTAGGGGTCTGTCACTTTTCTACTACTTTCATCTTTTTCGGAGCCATACATTGTCCCTGCCCTAAAACAATGTGTCCAAGAAAGTCAACACTTTCCAACCAAAAAGCACACTTGCTCAATTTCTCATGTAATTGCTTCTCTCTAAACACCTGTAGTACCATCCTCAAGTGCTCGGCATGCTCTCCCCGATTTTAGGAATAAATGAGGATATCATCAATAAAAACTATCACAAACTTATCCAAATAAAGAAAGAACACTCTATTCATCAAATTCATAAAAACTGCTGGAGCATTGGTAAGCCCAAAAGGCATTACTATAAACTCATAGTGTCCATATCTTGTTTGAAAAGCAGTCTTTGGGATATCTGATGCCTTCACCTTTAACTGATGATAATCAGAACGAAGATTCAGTCAAGAAAATATTGTTGCACCACAGAATTGATAGAATAAATCATCAATCCTAGGCAGAGGGTACTTGTTCTTTATAGTCACCTTGTTGAGCTCCCTGTAGTCAATGCATAATCGCTGTGACCTATTCTTTTTTTTGGCTAGCATTACTAGAGCTCCCCACGGTGATGTACTTGGTCTGATAAAATTCTTACTCAAAAGATCTTGAATCTGCTTTGTCACTTCCGCCAACTCTGCTGGTGCCATCGGTACGGTGCCTTGAAGATTGAGGTAGTACCAGGAAGCACATCAATCGTAAACTTCACTTCTCTATCCAAGAGGCAATTCGGGTTAATCCTCAGGAAATACATCCAGGAATTTTCTCACTACTTCAGGAGCTTCTAACTGACCCGCATTTAATTTAGTCAGGGTATCTGAGTGTGTCATTTGATCAGCAATTTCGCCTTTCTTAGGGAATTCGAATTTCGGCTGATTGGGAATCTGAAACACCACACTCTTTTTCTGAAATTTATAACTATATGCACCTAACTAAGCCTGTCCATATCGAGTATGATGTCAAAATCACATTTATCAATCAGCAAGAAATTCGTGATAAACTCCTTGCCACAAATAACTATAGGGCATCTCATACACACCTTATTACACGACATTACCCATTCCCAGTGCTAATTATCCAACCCCAGTGTATTGTGCCGCAGGATATATTATGCTTACTAATGAATTGAGATGAAATAAAGCAGTGAGCAGCACCAGAATCAAATAACACATATGCAGGAACAAAATAGACTAAAATGATACCCGTGACAACTTCTCCTGAGGCATCTGCTTGATCAATAGTATGAGTATAAGCCTTGTCCTTTCCTCTGACTGGTCCCGTTGGCCTTACATTGCCCTTCTGAGATTGTTGATACATTTGCGGCTGAGGAGGCAGAGGTTGCCTAGGCTGAGAAGGAACCATGGGCCTTGACGATCCTGACACCGCCTGCTTCTGCTGTCCTGCTAGAACTGATACTACCTCTTGGCATTTGTCGAGTGTGGAGGCACTGACTAGCCCGATGTTCACTCGACCCACAAACCAGACATAAGTTTTTGGCCAATCTGCACCCATTCATTTTATGTTCCATCTTATGACAAAATCTACACTCAACCGGCTGAAAATGAGGCAGTACAGCTATCTGACACTTTGGGGGTGTTGCGCCAAGCTGCTTGGCCGAAGACCCTCCAGAAATCTATCCAATCGGACGCTTTATGCTACTATCGGGCACCCTCTGCATCAAACTGCTGAGCTACTCTTGTTCCCTGGCAGCAGTTAGTACTTCTACAAAGGTCTTGTATTTGAATGATATGACATATCGCTGAAGTTTCAAATTTAATTCCTGTTGGAATCTCCTGCCCCGATTCTCCTCAGTAAACACCATATATGGAGCAAATCGGCTGAGTTTGAAAAATTCGGCTGCATACTCATCAACTGTCTTCTCAGCCTGTCATAGATTTATAAATTTCTGCCCCATTTCTATTTTGGCCGTGTCCAGAAAGAACTTGGCCAGAAACACCTCGGAAAATATCTTTCAAGAGACAGGTCTTAGCAATTGACTCTCCTCTGTAAGGCACCAAGATTGTGCCATTCCTGACAGCTGATTTTTTACTACATCTACCCAATTCGTCTTTGGAACTCAAGCTGCTACTAATAAGTTCTCTGTATCAATAAGCCACTGCTCAACATCCAAATAGTTTTCTTCTTCTGTGAAGATTGGAGGGTGGAGTCTCCTGAAGTCAGATGCATTACCCTGCCTCTGACCTCCTAAAGTAGCTATCTTTTCCATTGCAACAGTAACCCACTCATTATGTTGCTACCGGGACTCCAACATTAGTTTCATGAACTCTGATGGATCTGTAGGTCCGTCCTCAGTAACACTCTAAGACATCTGATAAATAAATACCATATTAGAGTCGGTACTAAGACGAGATAGTCTAATTCCTAACGATAAACTCATGTGTTCATGTCATATCTCTTGTTACGTATCAACAGTGTAACACCTTATCAAAATCTACAAGTGAGAACTAGGTTCGAATGGCTGAGGTCGCGTTTCACGTAACAGGTAACAAGAATAATTAAAAGGAATAACTGGGTAACATGTAACGGGAATAATTAATAGGAATACATGAGGTTATCCTAATCAGTAACATGCACAAATAACAGGAATAACTAGGTAACATGTAACGGGAATAAATAACAAGAATACATGAAGTTATTCTAACCAAAAACCATAACCATCATTGATATCTCAACAGGACACCCAAGCTCAAATATACCACACAATCCCTCAGGAATAGACAGGTATCAGATATATGCATGGTACCAAGTATCAAATTTAATTACGAAATAATAATAACAAAGGGAAACACTGACTTATAAGTGAAGTTCTCACTGTTCCAATCCCAACGGTACCAAGAACGCATGATTCAGATGTCAAACGATAAAGATATTATCTGAAGTATGACTCAGCGTCTCTTTTATAATATCTGAAAGTTATCCAAGGGGTTAAATGTAATTTTACAGGGTTATAAATGTAATAATAATAATTTACGAAGGACTTTCAAACTTTACCTTTTATATCAAAATGGGTTTGGGTTTAATGGGTTGCAGGTTTGGTTCACATGCAAACCGAACCCATTTGGGTTTTCTTCTCTTTCAGCACAACACACATAGTAGCAAAAGAAAAAAGGAAGAGGAAGAGGAAGAGGAAGAGAGGGGGCCTGGGATTTCTGGCCGTGGTGGCAGCAGTTGGCGGAGGCCACAGCGATAAGGACAGTTGGCCTGCTGGCCAGTCAAATCAGAGGAAGAGATAGACGAGAGAGATAGAGAGATCGAGATGAGGTAGGAGCAGATGGGTGGCTATCACGGTGGAATGTGATGGAGGGTAAGGTTTTGTTGTGGTGCTTAGGAGGTGGACTTAGTGGTCACAGTGGTCGGAGGGAGTCGTGGGGAGGTGGTGAGGAGGATGGAAGGGTGTTAAGGGAGAGAAAGAGAGAAAAGAGAGTGAGTGAGGGAGAGAAGAGTGGCGTGCACGGGGAGGGGGAGGATGCGCTAGGTGGGGGGTGCGGTGGTTGCGGTTTGTTGGTGGTGGCCGAACAACGAGGTGCACGAAGAAGGTGGATGTGGGCTGAGTTAGAGAGAAAACGAGAGTAAGAGAGAGAGAGAGAGTATGTATGAGAGAAAGCGTGCGAGAGAGATAGAGAAACATGGAAAGAGAGGGCAGCGTGTGGGATTTGTTCACTCGGTGGGTCATTAAGAATCTTGTAGAAAAATGGAGAACGGGGAAAACTTGGGGGAAAAGTAAAAGAAAATAAAAGAAAAAGAAAACTTGGGGGCTCGAATCCTTCCGAAATGACATAAGTCTATCTCTCTCTCTCTCTCTCTCTATATATATATATATATATATACACACACACACACAACACACACACACACACACACACACACACACACACATACTTGGAGAAAAATGAAAGTCTCTTTGCTGGCGGCGGGTGTCTGAATCTCTGTCACAGAACTGGGAAATCTTCAAAAAGATCTCGCTTTTCAAGAAAAACTGAAATTACTAAAAGACCCCGCTTTTGAAAAATGACAGTTTTCATGGGATCAGCTTTATATTCTCTATCATTATTTTCTCTCACTTGCACGCGGTGAGAGTTCAGATCCGGATGTCGAATTTGCAGATGGCCTATTTCTCAGATTTCATCGGTCACTCCATCGATCTCTCCCTCTATCAGATCTCTGTCGCCTTGTACCTCAGCACCCCCTATCCTTCTTGATGTCGAGCCCCAGCCATAATTACTCTCCTGGGACCCCATCTCGCCCTGCCCACTCTCACCCTAACTAAATATGAATCCGATCTCTTCAAGTACAACTGCAACAACTAATGAAACAACAGCAGGAAGAGAGATCTTTGGATTTTGAGGCAGAGATTAGTTTATTTTTTTATATTTATGTCATTGTTGTTCGCAGTCCTTACAGAAAAAACAAATTTTATGTTTATATTGAGAATGCGACCTTTAGTCGCACTCACAAGATTCATACGAAGAATGTGACCTTTTGGTTGCGGTCTTCATAAACAATCTTTTACCTTTTCTACAGTAATAATGCGAGCTTAATCACTGTCTTATAGTAATTTGAATACTTGTTGATTACTTTCTTAGGCATAAATATTATAAGTTTTCTTAGTAATGCGATTAAGCTTGCAGTTCTCAATAACATAATTTCTCATTTTCTATTAGAACTGCAATCTTAGTCGCAGTCCTTTGTGATTTGATTTTTCGTTGTATGGTTGTAAGCTGTGATCTTAGTACCAGTCTTTATAATATTAGAACTGTGGCCTTAATCATAGTTTTTCTTATTTTTGTTCTTTAATCCAATAATTTTTGTATGGTTGTAAACTCTATTAAATGGAAGTGATTTTTTTTTTGTAGGAAATGAATTTACATAGTGACATGTCTGAAAGTGAAATTATTTTTGTAGGGAAGAAATTTGTATCAGATGATGAGGCATACAACTTCTACAATGCATATGCAAGAAACAGGGGATTCAGAGTGAGGAAAAATGAATAGATAAATCATGGCTGCCTCCGCATGAAATTATTTGTAGAATTTATTGTTGCAATAAGGAGGGTATAAAGAGGTTGGGAGATAAAAGAAAAGAAGGGCTTACCGTCAATCATCGTATTGATAGTAGAGTTCATTGTCCTGCTGAGATACATATTCGGTTGCTATTGGCCCAAGGTTACAATCACCCGGTTTTATGATTTTGATGATAACAAATATATGTGGTTATTTGTACTAATCAAGTTCAAGTGTTTAAGTATATTTTAGGATTCTAAAAATTTAAGGAGTTTTCTTCTTTAAAGGAAGGTGTTGAAAACGCAAGAAGATTCAAATACGGGATTAAAACTCAAAAGCACTTGATGTCGCTAATGGAGAAGCCCGGTTGAAGATCTTGTAGTCACCTAGAGCCTTGTAAGATATTAGTTTATTAAAGTGTAGAATAAAGTAAGATGCTCAAGTAGTTACACACACAAATACACGATTTGAAAAATACAAGTTTTGATAGTATTAGCATTTTGCAAGTTTGGTTTTGATACATGTCTCATAATTTTTTCAAATTTTATAATAAGTTTAGAACATGTATTTCATCATATATACATTGCTACATTACCCATAAACTAATACAAAATATTTAGAAAATATTTGAAACTCAAAAGTTTTCATAAAAAAATGTTTCAGGCTAGAAAGGTCGACCGCCCGGTCGACCGGTGCCCAATGCAGGCCAGAACGGTCGACCACCTGGTTGACCGGTGTAACACCCCGTTTCCGGAATACGTACTTAGTTGCGTATTCAGATTTCTCGACCGTATTTTTCGATTTATTTCTTGTATTCGTTTTGTATTAAGAATTCTTTATATGATTGTTTTGTCTTGGATTTGGATTCGTGGATTCGGAGTCAACCTTAGTTTGAACCGAAGGCCCGATCCCAGAGTATTGCTCGGTTTGGACATTCTGTATTCCGATTTGACCGATTTCAGTTTTAAACATCGTTTTCCAATATTCTTGATTTTATATGATTTTTTGGAATTTTCCTGGATTTAGTTGAAAATCTTCAAAACCAGTGTCGGCCAGTACCGTTGACTGATTCCCGGATTTTTAATTTACAAATAGTTTAGAATTTCTAAATATTCCTTTAGGCATTATTTCTTAAAATCATATTTTCTATCTAAATACATTTTCTGGGAATTATCAGATTTTATTGAAAACCCGGCCAATCCGGCATATACCGAGATTGACGGTTGACCTTATGATTTTTATCTTGAAAATGAGATTGAATCTTTGAAAACCGATTTCACCAAAAATCATTTTATAATATTTATGATTTTTGGAAATTTTTGGGAGACTTTCCGGATTACTTTATTTTTGGGCCTTTCCGGTATTTTCCCAGATACCGAGAAGATTGCCCCATATATATATTCTACTGTCTTTTCCTATTTCTCTCTCCTTCACCAAACGCGGATCTCACCAACCTGGGATTTCGCATTTATTGCAAAGATCCTCCCCATTCCGCATTTAATGCACTTCAGATCAAATCCCATCAAAGTATCATGATTTTCTCTCTCCTCTCAAACGCAGCCTTCTCTAAACGCAGCTCTAATCACTGCGTTTAGCTCTTTTGGCCCAAACGCTGAAGGATGCTGCGTTTTGGATGAGAGGAACGCAAGTTCCTCTTTTGTTCTTTTATTTCATAATGATTTCTACATTATTTTATTCTTCTTTCTCTCCCTTCATTAAATTCTCCTCTTCCAAAATACCATTTCCAAGAAATCCCCACTCCTTTCTCATCATCATGGCAAGCCTAATGGCCAAGAGTAATGTCAAATCCCCTCAATTTTGCAAATACCCCCTCACCTTTGTTTAATTGCACCACCTTCATAATCCAAATCCTATAAATACTTTTCCTTCTCCTTTTTCCTTCATTTTTTCACTTCACTTCTCCAAAACCTTAACCTCCACCAAGAGAAGCCTTTATCCTCTTCCTCCCTCATCTTCATATAAACCACCACCACTACAACCTCATACCTTCATCTTCTTCCTCCTTCAACTCCATTAAACCTACCACAAACTTCAAACCACCACCAAAGCCTTCACCTTTACCAAACCGCAACCATCACCTCTCCATCACCTTGAGGCCGGCCAACTCCTTTTGGATGGGGGCCGTGCTTTTCTCCTCCGTTGACAAGACTCAGAACCGGCTCCTCCTTTTGGATTGGGGCCGCGTTTCTTCTCCGGCGGCAAGACTTAGGGTCGGTACCCTCCTTTTGGATTGGGGCCGAACTTCCCTTCGTTAGACGCGGCAAAGATTTTATTAGGCGAGTATTCTCGCTAACCTCTTGCCTTCTTACGCGAGTGTTCTTCCTCGCTAAGACTTGAATAACTTGTAATTGCATATCAAACAAACCATAACTTTAAGAACTGTCTCTGCTCACTGTTTTACAGCATTAGTCGACTTGCCTAGATCATAAGTCGACTAACCCCTTGAAACGCAGCTTGATTTCTTGAGACGCAGCCCTGTTAAGTCGATTAACTAATCCTCCTAGTCGACTAATCTTTTCTGAAGCGCGCCCTTCTTGGAAACGCAGTATTTCTAGCCGACTTGGCAAATCGCGTCTAGTCGACTATCTTTTCTTCTTGAAACGCGGTTCTCTGAAACGCGGACTTCTCATAATCGACTACCCACTGTTCCGAGCCGACTAATGCAGCTCTCTTGAAACGCCACTTCCCTGAGACGCGCCACTTCCCTGAGACGCGCCATTTCTCTGAGACGCGAATCCCATGCCCGCGTCTGTATTCTATTCATTTTGTCGTAACGCAGAGTTTTCACTCGCGTCCAAGTTCTCTTCGCGTCTTGACTTGAACACGGGTCTTAAACCCCGCGTTTTTGAATCCCGCGCCTGCTATTCCTGCGACGCGACTCCCACGCTTGTGATTCCCGCGTCTGCTATTCCTGCGACGCGACTCCCGCGTCTCACTCTCAAGCCTCTAATTCCTCAACTACTACTCAGTTGCTCAACTCCACTTGACGTTACTCAACTATTACTCTACCACTTGCCAGGAACAACCTGTCATATACTCGTCTAATATGTTATCACCTGACACCTGTCGTGCTACTACCTAATTACTGACTCCTGTTGTATTTCCTGTTCCTGTCAAGTCCTGAATGGAACTAAGTGCCACACGGAACAAAGTGCCACGCTACTCGGTGGGGGCCACCTCTTGAATCTGTGGGGGCCACCTCTAGAATCCATTCCCTCAGAACAAAGTGCCACATCACACACGTGGTGGGGGCCACCTCTTGAATCTGTAGGGCTACCTCATATCTATACTTGATTCCCGTCATGTATCATGTCCTGCTTACTATTATTATAATTAGACAACTTGCACCGGTTTGGGGGAAACTGATGGGCCCTGATTAATCATGTTCAAGGTGGTCTTATCGAGTCATGCATGGCCACTTACTTGAGGGATCTCCTGGCGGCCACCAGGGATTCCGTGGGGTGTACTGGCACCCCTACTCCTGACTATTCCTGCCGAGTATGCACACGCCCTAGGCCTATTTCTATGGGATCTGCGATACTCTATTCCTGTTCGGGCGTCCATAAGTCCCGGTACTAGCGGTACGTTCCGGCTCAGCACCGGATACTCCTGAACCGTTGTCCCGGGCATGTACGGGTCCCATCCAGAACATGATTCATCAAACTTTAATCAGTTTGCAAATAACTGGCTATATAAGTTGTGAGTGGAAGTATGTGGAATGGGACACATACTGAAGCTTGGAACTTAGGCGGTCCCAATAATAATAAGCTATGTGAATCTGTTGTGTTGTTTTGTAACTCGGATTGTATGCGCTTGGATTACGGTGACATGAGATAAAGGTATATAGATGAGGGTTTCCTTGTTTGGATTATTCCTTCGATGTACTAGTCTCATGGAGCCTAACCTAAGTGTTTACGATTGGTTTTGCTCGTAATCGGTTTTACTCGATTTTATCGGTTTTTATCGGTTTTATATTAGTTTAGGTGATATCGAGTGATGCCTGTTATGACTCTTGTTATCCCTGTTATGATTCCAGCTATGTATTCCTGTTGTGACTCCCTTTATGCCTGCTATGCACTCCTGTCATGACCGTTGTGTGATTTGCCACAAATGCTTTCATCGGGTTCTATAACAGAATCCCAGTTTTATGATTATCATGCTATACCTGTTCACACCTGCTTATACAAGCTCTTGTTCACGGCCAGTTTTCAATACATGATTATGGTTCGGTTTTATCGATACACATGTGCTTATCCTTGCTCGCCACTTGGCCTTTGTATCACCACTCGCCTGGGGAGTTTCATCTGACTCCCCTGGATTCTCATGTCCAGGTCCTGGAGCTTGGAGCTAGAGGATTCCCTTGCTGAGGACCAAGCTCATTTCCGTGGAGCGGTCAGACCAGTGTAGCTCCAGTCCTGCCCTCGTTCCACCTGTTGACTCGCGACGTTTCTGGTTACCTCGTGAGCCCCTTTTGTACTGTTCATATATGTACATCTTATGTACTCTCGCATTTGCGCCTGTCAAGTGATGTAATATTATTGTAATATTTATCACCTCTGGTGATAACTCTGTAATTGTACTCTATTGTTGGAATGTATAATGCACCACTTGCTTCCGTACTCTGATTCTTGCCTGTACTGATGCTTAGCGTATATACGTGAAGGTACTTCTGACTTGCGTATATACGTTGCAGTAATGTCTCCGTATCCGCCAGGATCGGGGCGTTACAGGATGGTATCAGAGCTTAGGCTCTAAACATCTTCAGTACGTCCAGACGGCAAATTAATGGTAAAGAAATTTGCAACTGGAATGCAGGAGTCTTGGTTATACAATCCAACTACAAGTGCAGAGTTATCTATTTCTTCCTTCTAATCCATTTCTGATATCCTGAAACTTTCAATCTTTTACCTTCCAGTTTCTTTTGTTACCAATCCCAACCAACTCGAATATGGAAAGACGGGGAACACGGAATGGTCCCCAATGCCCCACAAGATGGATCCAACAGAGACAGTGACGGTATGATGAGGATACTTCAGGGAATGATGCAGAGTCAACAGCAGCAGACCGAGCTTCTACGTCAAGGACTATTAGTTGCGCCTCGAGAACAGAGGCCAGGCAATGTGTCAGACTTCAGGAGGTTACAGCCGGCAGTATTTTCAGGAACAGAAAAGCCCTTGGATGCAGAACAGTGGCTGATAGACACCACAGATCTTTTGAAGGCGGCCCGAGTCCCGGATGAGAACCAAGTGGAAATGGCCAAGATACAGCTGAGAGATGTGGCCAGAACCTGGTGGTTGGCAGAAGAAGCAACACTGGAGAAACCCATTACATGGGATCAATTCTCAAAGGGTTTCTATGAGAGATTCTTCCCTGCAACAGCCCAGAAGGAAATGGAAGAACAATTCATCCGGCTACAGCAACGGAACCGGTCAGTGGATGAATATGCTGCCGAATTCTTGAGGCTCAGCAGGTTTGCTCCCTACATGGTGTCAGATGAAGAGAAACGGGCTAGCAGATTTCAGCAAGGGCTGAAGATGGATGTCCAGATGTTCCTCATTCCCCAACAGCTGAAGACATACTCTCAGGTTCTCTCCATTGCCCGTGAAGTGGAACGAGGACTGGAGAAGAAGAATGAGAACCAGGTGCAGAGCAAGTCAGCGAAGAGACCTTTTCAGTTGATGAATGAGGAAGATACAGCTAGGGCAACCCATGGCCCAATGATCAAGCAACCATTCCAACCTACCCCTCAGCAGATAATATGCGGGTACTGCCGGAAGCCCGGACACATCCAACGCAACTGCCGAAGAGCTAATAGGCTATGTTTGGTATGTGGATCTGGAGATCACTCTATAAGTGATTGTCCATTCAGGAGGAATTATCCAATGCCACCAACATTTCCAGCACGAGCAGCACCCCCGGCACTTCCAGCTCCACCGCTGAGAAGGAACCCAGAACCTGTAGGCCGAAGAGCTCCATTTCCGCCCCAGCAGCATGATCAAGTACAGAGAGGAGCAAGACCCAGAGTAGATTATGGCAGAGGCCAAGTTCACAACATGGCGGCAGAGGTATCAGATGATGCAGCAGCAGAGTATGAAGCTCAGTATCTGGAGCAGGAACCTTGAGGATGTCACTGTAACAGCAACCCCCTGACCTTTTGTGTTTTGAGTTGGTTTCTACCCTTGTCCAGCTAACCCCAATCTTTTGTACCTTGGGTTGGTTATCTTTCTGAATATTCCGCCTTATCCCGTTTTCATTGTCCATCCTGATCCCCTGTGTTTATCTTATCCCTGTTTTGGTTTTTTGAAGCCCTTGTTCCCGTTCATGTTCCCTTTGTGTTCAATTACCCCTTATCGAAATTGCGAGGACGCAATTTTTTAAAGGTGGATAGATTGTAACACCCCGTTTCCGGAATACGTACTTAGTTGCGTATTCAGATTTCTCGACCGTATTTTTCGATTTATTTCTTGTATTCGTTTTGTATTAAGAATTCTTTATATGATTGTTTTGTCTTGGATTTGGATTCGTGGATTCGGAGTCAACCTTAGTTTGAACCGAAGGCCCGATCCCAGAGTATTGCTCGGTTTGGACATTCTGGTATTCCGATTTGACCGATTTCAGTTTTTAAACATCGTTTTCCAATATTCTTGATTTTATATGATTTTCTGGAATTTTCCTGGATTTAGTTGAAAATCTTCAAAACCAGTGTCGGCCAGTACCGTTGACTGATTCCCGGATTTTTAATTTACAAATAGTTTGGAATTTCTAAATATGCCTTTAGGCATTATTTCTTAAAATCATATTTTCTATCTAAATACATTTTCTGGGAATTATCAGATTTTATTGAAAACCCGGCCAATCCGGCATACACCGAGATTGACGGTTGACCTTATGATTTTTATCTTGAAATGAGATTGAATCTTTGAAAACCGATTTCACCAAAATCATTTTATAATATTTATGATTTTTGGAATTTTTGGGAGACTTTCCGGATTACTTTATTTTTGGGCCTTTCCGGTATTTTCCCAGATACCGAGAAGATTGCCCCATATATATATTCTACTGTCTTTTCCTATTTCTCTCTCCTTCACCAAACGCGGATCTCACCAACCTGGGATTTCGCATTTATTGCAAAGATCCTCCCCATTCCGCATTTAATGCACTTCAGATCAATCTCATCAAAGTATCATGATTTTCTCTCTCCTCTCCAAACGCAGCCTTCTCTAAACGCAGCTCTAATCACTGCGTTTAGCTCTTTTGGCCCAAACGCTGAAGGATGCTGCGTTTTGGATGAGAGGAACGCAAGTTCCTCTTTTGTTCTTTTATTTCATAATGATTACTACATTATTTTATTCTTCTTTCTCTCCCTTCATTAAATTCTCCTCTTCCAAAATACCATTTCCAAGAAATCCCCACTCCTTTCTCATCATCATGGCAAGCCTAATGGCCAAGAGTAATGTCAAATCCCCTCAATTTTGCAAATACCCCCTCACCTTTGTTTAATTGCACCACCTTCATAATCCAAATCCTATAATACTTTTCCTTCTCCTTTTTCCTTCATTTTTTCACTTCACTTCTCCAAAACCTTAACCTCCACCAAGAGAAGCCTTTATCCTCTTCCTCCCTCATCTTCATATAAACACCACCACTACAACCTCATACCTTCATCTTCTTCCTCCTTCAACTCCATTAAACCTACCACAAACTTCAAACCACCACCAAAGCCTTCACCTTTACCAAACCGCAACCATCACCTCTCCATCACCTTGAGGCCGGCCAACTCCTTTTGGATTGGGGGCCGTGCTTTTCTCCTCCGTTGACAAGACTCAGAACCGGCTCCTCCTTTTGGATTGGGGCCGCGTTTCTTCTCCGGCGGCAAGACTTAGGGTCGGTACCCTCCTTTTGGATTGGGGCCGAACTTCCCTTCGTTGGACGCGGCAAAGATTTTATTAGGCGAGTATTCTCGCTAACCTCTTGCCTTCTTACGCGAGTGTTCTTCCTCGCTAAGACTTGAATAACTTGTAATTGCATATCAAACAAACCATAACTTTAAGAACTGTCTCTGCTCACTGTTTTACAGCATTAGTCGACTTGCCTAGATCATAAGTCGACTAACCCCTTGAAACGCAGCTTGATTTCTTGAGACGCAGCCCTGTTAAGTCGATTAACTAATCCTCCTAGTCGACTAATCTTTCTGAAGCGCGCCCTTCTTGGAAACGCAGTATTTCTAGCCGACTTGGCAAATCGCGTCTAGTCGACTATCTTTTCTTCTTGAAACGCGGTTCTCTGAAACGCGGACTTCTCATAATCGACTACCCACTGTTCCGAGCCGACTAATACAGCTCTCTTGAAACGCCACTTCCCTGAGACGCGCCACTTCCCTGAGACGCGCCATTTCTCTGAGACGCGAATCCCATGCCCGCGTCTGTATTCTATTCATTTTGTCGTAACGCAGAGTTTTCACTCGCGTCCAAGTTCTCTTCGCGTCTTGACTTGAACACGGGTCTTAAACCCCGCGTTTTTGAATCCCGCGCCTGCTATTCCTGCGACGCGACTCCCACGCTTGTGATTCCCGCGTCTGCTATTCCTGCGACGCGACTCCCGCGTCTCACTCTCAAGCCTCTAATTCCTCAACTATTACTCAGTTGCTCAACTCCACTTGACGTTACTCAACTATTACTCTACCACTTGCCAGGAACAACCTGTCATATACTCGTCTAATATGTTATCACCTGACACCTGTCGTGCTACTACCTAATTACTGACTCCTGTTGTATTTCCTGTTCCTGTCAAGTCCTGAATGGAACTAAGTGCCACACGGAACAAAGTGCCACGCTACTCGGTGGGGGCCACCTCTTGAATCTGTGGGGGCCACCTCTAGAATCCATTCCCTCAGAACAAAGTGCCACATCACACACGTGGTGGGGGCCACCTCTTGAATCTGTAGGGCTACCTCATATCTATACTTGATTCCCGTCATGTATCATGTCCTGCTTACTATTATTATAATTAGACAACTTGCACCGGTTTGGGGAAACTGATGGGCCCTGATTAATCATGTTCAAGGTGGTCTTATCGAGTCATGCATGGCCACTTACTTGAGGGATCTCCTGGCGGCCACCAGGGATTCCGTGGGGTGTACTGGCACCCCTACTCCTGACTATTCCTGCCGAGTATGCACACGCCCTAGGCCTATTTCTATGGGATCTGCGATACTCTATTCCTGTTCGGGCGTCCATAAGTCCCGGTACCTAGCGGTACGTTCCGGCTCAGCACCGGATACTCCTGAACCGTTGTCCCGGGCATGTACGGGTCCCATCCAGAACATGATTCATCGAACTTTAATCAGTTTCCAAATAACTGGCTATATAAGTTGTGAGTGGAAGTATGTGGAATGGGACACATACTGAAGCTTGGAACTTAGGCGGCCCCAATAATAATAAGCTATGTGAATCTGTTGTGTTGTTTTGTAACTCGGATTGTATGCGCTTGGATTACGGTGACATGAGATAAAGGTATATAGATGAGGGTTTCCTTGTTTGGATTATTCCTTCGATGTACTAGTCTCATGGAGCCTAACCTAAGTGTTACGATTGGTTTTGCTCGTAATCGGTTTTACTCGATTTTATCGGTTTTTTATCGGTTTTATATTAGTTTAGGTGATATCGAGTGATGCCTGTTATGACTCTTGTTATCCCTGTTATGATTCCAGCTATGTATTCCTGTTGTGACTCCCTTTATGCCTGCTATGCACTCCTGTCATGACCGTTGTGTGATTTGCCACAAATGCTTTCATCGGGTTCTATAACAGAATCCCAGTTTTATGATTATCATGCTATACCTGTTCACACCTGCTTATACAAGCTCTTGTTCACGGCACAGTTTTCAATACATGATTATGGTTCGGTTTTATCGATACACATGTGCTTATCCTTGCTCGCCACTTGGCCTTTGTATCACCACTCGCCTGGGGAGTTTCATCTGACTCCCCTGGATTCTCATGTCCAGGTCCTGGAGCTTGGAGCTAGAGGATTCCCTTGCTGAGGACCAAGCTCATTTCCGTGGAGCGGTCAGACCAGTGTAGCTCCAGTCCTGCCCTCGTTCCACCTGTTGACTCGCGACGTTTCTGGTTACCTCGTGAGCCCCTTTTGTACTGTTCATATATGTACATCTTATGTACTCTCGCATTTGCGCCTGTCAAGTGATGTAATATTATTGTAATATTTATCACCTCTGGTGATAACTCTGTAATTGTACTCTATTGTTGGAATGTATAATGCACCACTTGCTTCCGTACTCTGATTCTTGCCTGTACTGATGCTTAGCGTATATACGTGAAGGTACTTCTGACTTGCGTATATACGTTGCAGTAATGTCTCCGTATCCGCCAGGATCGGGGCGTTACAACCGGGCCTTTGGCCAAGGGGCGTGCACGTTGTTGGTCGATCGCTAATCGACCATTCGATCGACCGACTGAGTGACCCTAACTCTCGGTTAGGGTCGGTCGACTGACCCGGTCGACCGACAGTTTAGTTTTTCTTTTTAAACTACCGAGCGATCGACCGCCCGGTCGACCGGAGCCAATGACTCTTTTCTAGATGACCTGTCGGTCGACCGGCTGTCTGCCAGATGGCCATAATGGCTAGTTTTTGAATCTATTTTATTTTTAATGAATTTCAACGGGCATTTTTGGTTTCCATGTGTCTAAACACGCCCCAAATGACCGGTATGATTTATACATGATATTTATTCATTGCCTATATATATGGGTCATTGGTTTTGATTTTAGATAGGAAAAACACACAAGTTTACAAGTTTTCAAGTTTGTTTCAAAAAAGAATTTTTTCTAGCTTTCAATCTCCAAGTTCTTTCTTTTCAAAGCTTTTTTCAGTTGGTTTTAAAACTTCTCTATTCTTTCTAACTGAATTTCATTTCTCACTTAACTTCTTGAGCGACACTTCATATTCTACTCTATAGGAAGTTGTAAGAGAGAGTGTTTGTGGTCTTGTTAGATCACCAAGTGCTTTGTAACCTTGATTGGTTTTGTGCTATCTCTTGTGTAAAGGGTTGAGTTTGCGGAGTTGTGTACTCTGGACTTGTATAGACCAACTTGTAATTCCTTTGTGTAAGGTCCCTTTGTGGAAGATCTCTTAGAGGATAGTGAAATCCTTCATAGTGGTGAAGGCAGGGACGTAAAGCGGTGGCTCGAACCTCGGAACAAACTCCTTTGTGTTTGCGATTGCTCGTGTCATGTTCTCTATTGTTTTTCATTTTTCATACTTGTGTAATTGTTTATCTTGTATTCTATAATTGTTTTCATTCTATCACTTTCATTACGGTCTATACTCATCTCAACAAGGAGACAATTGAGCACCTCAACTCATTATCTAGAGAAATCAAAGAGGACAAGTTCTAGAGCCCTTCACGGGGAATTCGGCTTCAATTCTTGTTTTGAGTGACCGTTTGCATAATTCATCATATGTAATTTTAAAATTGCATTTGATTAGCAAAATATTATTCACCCCCTTCTAGGTGTATTTCACTTGGTATCAGAGCCTTGGTCTCTAGTTTTTGTCTTAACAACCTTAGAGAGATCCTAATTGCTAATCACTTCTTTCACAAATTCATCTTCCCACTTTAGTAAAAATGGCTGAAGGTATTAAGACCCCTCCCAAGTTTGATGGCCTTAACTTTTTTATATGGAAGGTTAAGATGACCGTATTTTTGCAATTCTTAGAAAGCCTGGTTGCAAAAGTGGTGACAAAACCCTTTAGTGTACCCATTAGTGATAAAGGACACTTGGTTCGGCATTATCACTAAGCAGTTTGATGCAAATGCTAAGGATTGCTTCAAGCTTTGTACGATGACGATATTACTAGGGTCATCTATTACAAATCCGCCTACGAGATTTGGACACACGTAGTAGTCACACACGAAGGAACATCACAAGTTAAGAGAGCAAAGATTGATCTCTTACGTTCTCAATATGAAAATTTCATCATGCATGATAATGACACTATTGATGACATGGTAATGAGATTTACTAAAATAACTAATAGTCTTACTTCTGTAGGTAATGCCATTGACAATGATCAAAAAGTAAGGAAGCTCATTCGGGCACTTCACCCTCATGAGAAGTCAAGGCTACCACATTAAAGGAGCTAAACGACAAAGAAGAGATGAAGCTCATCGATTTTATAGGAAATCTTAAGACCCATGAAATAGAGAGAAAGGCAAGGGAAGAAATGACACTACAAAAGAAGAAAGTGATCGCTTTAAATCCACTCCCACCATCTCCGACGATGATGATGAAGAAGAGGATGAGAAGAATTCTCCCTCATAGTGAAAAAAATAAGAAGGACGTTCAATAAGGCCAAGTTTAACAATAGAAGAAGATGACAAAGAAAAAAGACAAGAAGGTCATATGCTTCAATTGCCAGAAGCCGGGCCACATGGTTGCGGATTATCCGAAGACCAAAAGTAAATCTTCAACCTCCAAGAAGCCCTACAAAAAGAAAGCTCTCAAGGCTATATGGGACTTGGAGAGCGAAACCGATGAAGAAGTGGATACGAGACATGTGTGTTCATAGCTAATGATAACACACCTAAGGTAATATTTGAACCCTCATTTGACGATTGTGAATTAACAATGAATGAATTGGGTGAGACTTTTGAAGAGTTATTTAACAACTATGATTTCCTTAAAAAAAGGTATTTAAAAATGAAAAAAATGAAACCCTTCAAAAAAAATTGCTATTCTTTCTAAAGAAAAAGATGATTTATCTGCTACACTCTTATCCACACAAAAAGATTTTGATGCATATAAAATTTCATGTAAAGCAAAATTTTCATTAATTTATAAAAATGAGATTTTTATTCTAAAAGATAAAATTAATTTTTTAGGAGATGTATTAAAGAAATATGAGTTTGATAAAGCTAGGCTAGAGGCAATGTTTCCTAAGAAACTTACTCCAAAGAAACAAGTTCATACCACACATGCTCATCATACTACACATATCTACTCTCCTAAATCATAACATATACATGCACATCATGCTAGACATACTACACACACCAAACAAGTTCACACCCCACACTCTCAACATGCTTTTATTTAAGGTAGAGTTTATTCATGCTCTTATTATGGCCGAAAACATCACTTAGTTAAATTTTTCTTTGATAGAATAAATTCTTCAAATGATCACATTTAGATTCGAAATGCTAACATTAAAGGACCCAAAAAAATTTGGGTACCAAAATCAACCAATTTGTTACTTGATATAGGTATACACTAAGGCTCCAAGTCGTAGAGAGCAGTGGTATCTTGATAACGGTTACTTAAGGCATATGATGTGGGATATCAACAATTTTGTAACCCTATCAAGGTACCATGAAGGTGGCACTGTCACCTTGGAGATGATTGTAAAGAGAAAATTATCAATATAGGTAACATTAAAATTGACTCATCTCCTTTAATTGAAAATATTGTTGTAGTTGATGGTCTCAAGTATAACCTCTTGAATTTTAGTCAACTTTTTGATAGAGATTTCAAAGTGGGTTTTGATGATTCAGCTTGCAATATTTTAGATAGACAAACCAATACATATGTACTTTCTGATTTTTGCGAAAATAATGTGTATATGATTGATATATCAAATTTACAATGCAATGCTACATGTTTAAATGTCTTTAATGAAGACTCTTGGTTATAGCATAGGAGACTAGGTAATATTTCATTTGACCATCTATCTACAATCAACAATAAGAAAGTGATGAAAAGTATTCCTTATTTAAAATTTGAGAATGACCGCATTTTTGATGCGTGCCAACTTAGAAAACAAACCAAGTTTTCTTTCAAAACAATCAAGAATATCATGACATCAAGACCCTTGGAGTTAATTTACATGGATTTGTTTGGTCCAACTAAATTAAAAGTCTAAGTGAAAATTGTTTTGGTTGATGATTTTTCTCATTTTACATGAATTTTTTTTAAAACACAAAGATCAAGCCTTTTCACATTTTTAAGTGTCTAGAAAAAGAGTTGAAAAAGAAAAGATTTTCAATTTTACGTATAAGAAGTGATAGAGGTGGTGAATTCATTAACCACTCCTTTATCACCTATTGTGAAGAACATGAAATCAAATATAACTATCATGTCCAAAAACTCCACAACAAAATGGAGACGTTGAAAGAAAGAATCGTACTCTCCAAGAAATGGTTAGGACAATGATAAATGAATATGGACTCCATCAATACTTATGGGCCGAGGCCGTAAACACGTCATGTTACATATCAAATAGAATTTATTTTTATAAAAATACTTCTAAAACTTCATTTAAAATTTACTATTTGAGAAAACCTAATGTTTCTTACTTTAAAGTTTTTGGTTGTAAATGCTTTGTTTTAAACAAGAAAGGCAATTTAGGAAAATTTGATGCCAAATCTTATGAAGCCATATTTGTTGGGTATTCAAATACTAGTAAGTCCTATAGAGTCTTCAATAGATCTACTTTGACAATTGAAGAATCTATACATGTCAAGTTTGAGGAATCTTGTGCTTTTGTGAAGAATGTTGTCGAGATTGATGCCTTAGGTGAAGACATGGAGAAGATAACCTTGAAGAACTCACCTATATAAGAAGAAAAACCAAAAATTGATGTACAAGATGAAGTTTAAGATGTTGAAGTGGAGCCAATACAACCACTTCTAAAGGATTAGAGATTTGCTTCAAATCATCCCAAGGAGCTCATCATAGGTGATGTATCCAAAGGGGTAACTATTCGATCCAAACTCCATGATTTATGTGGGCATTTTGCTTTTATTTTCACACATTGAGCCCAAAAACATCTTCAAAGCCGAGGCTGATTCATATTAATTGCATGCAATGCAAGAAGAGCTCAATCAATTTGAGCGCAACCAAGTTTGGCATCTTATTCCTAGACCCCATGAGAGACCAACTATTGGTACTAAATGGATCTTTAGAAATAAGTTGGATGAGTCGGGTAATGTTATTAGAAATAAAACTAGGTTAGTGGCCCAAGGTTATACCCAAATCGAAGGTATCGATTTGAGGAAACCTTTGCACACGTAGCACTGTTTGAAGCCATATGGATGACACTTGCCTTTACTTCTTATAAAGACTTAAAACCTTTTCAAATGGATGTCAAAAGTGCGTTTTAAATGATTTTATAGAAGAGAAGGTGTATGTTGAACAACCCCTCGGGTTTGTTGATTCTACACATCCGGATTTTTTGTACAAACTTGATAAAGCTTTTTATAGTTTAAAACAAGCTCCAAGAGCTTGGTACGAAAGACTTTAACTTTTCTAATTTCAAATGATTTGTTAAAGATAAAATTGACACCACTCTGTTTACAAAGCATGTAGATTGTGAAATCCTAATTGTTTAAATTTATATTGATGATATTATTTTTGGATCCACTAATGAAAAGCTTTGTAAAGAATTTGAATTATGCATGAAGAACGAGTTTGAGATGTCTATGATAGGAGAGCTAAACTACTTTCTTGGCGTCCAAATCAAACAAAAAAGTGATGGGATCTTCATAAATCAAGTTAAGTACATAAGAGAACTCATCAAGAGATTTGGACTTAAAAATGTAAAATTAAGCAAGACTCCCATGGCCACTACAACTAAGCTTGATAAGGACAAGCAAGGTATAAATGTAGACATTAAACTTTATAGAAGCATGATTGGTTGTTTACTTTATTTGACGGCTAGTAGGCCGGATATTATGTTTAGTGTGTGCCTATGTGCTAGATTTTAATCTTATCCTAAAGAGTCTCACTTAATTGCGGTAAAGCATATTATTAGATATCTTAAGGGCACTATTGAAATAGGCTTGTGGTATCCGACAACCGGACAATTTTTTATGACAAGTTAATCGGATGCCGACTATGCCAGTTGTAGAGTGGATAGGAAGAGCACTAGTGATACTTGTCAATTTATAGAAAATTGTCTTGTTTCATAGTCTTACAAGAAACAAAATTCAGCAGCCCTCTCAATCGTCGAGGTGGAGTACGTTGCGGCCGGGGCTTGTTGTGCACAAGTCCTATGGATGAAACATACTCTCCTTGATTATGATTTGTATTGTGACCATATTAAAATATTTTGTGATAGTACTAGCACCATTCGTATGACCAAAAATATAAATCAGCATAGCAAGACCAAGCACATAGTTATTCGATATCACTTTCTTAGAGATCACTGTGAAAAAGGCGATATTGAAATTGATTATTTTTCCACCAATTTTCGATTTGCGGACATTTTTACTAAACCACTAGATTATAATAGATTTTCTTTCATTTGTAGTGAGTTAAATGTTTGTATTATGAATTCATAAGTTTCGAAAATATTTTCAAATTGTTTTTTACATGTATTTTTGAAATTAATATCTGTTTTATATTGATGTCCTTACCCTTTTTAATGCATGACAAAAAGGGGGAGAGATATTTGAGTTATTAAGATATTTTGGTATTTTATATCCATTCTCTTTACCATACTTATATATTGTTATTGGAGGAAGGAGGATCGGAAGGATGGTAGACTATATATGTATATTATTCTATATTAATATCATTTTTATAAATGCATATATGTGTGACTTGCTTATATTGTCAAATCCATTTAAAGTTATAATGTTTTCTTGTACTCGATAGATAGCATAACTTGAGGGGAAGCTTTTTAAGCTCTTTCCTGTCTTTTATTTTAAATAACTCACGTGTTTTGTCATCATCAAAAAGGGAGAGATTGTTGGCCCAATATTACAATCACTCGGTTTTATGGCTTTGATGATAACAAAACATATGTGGTTATTTGTATTAATTAAGTTTAAGTATTTAAGTATATTTCAGGGTTCTAAGGATTCAAGAAGTTTTCTTCCTCTAAAGGAAAGTGTTGAAGACTCAAGAAGATTCAAATACGGGATTAAAACTCAAAAGCACTCGACGTCGCTAATGGAGAAGCCCGGTTGAAGATCTTGTAGTTACCTAGAGTCTTGTAAGATATTAGTTTGTTAAAGTGTAGAATAAAGTAGTGATGCTCAAGAAGTTACACACACAAAATACACGATTCGAAAATACAATTTTTGGTAGTATTAGTATTTTGCATGTTTGGTTTTGATACATGTCTCATAATTTTTGTAAAATTTTATAACAAGTTTAGAACATGTATTTCATCACCTATATATTACTACATTACGTATAAAATAATACAAAATATTTAGAAAAATATTTGAAGCTCAAAAGTTTTCATAAAAAACTGTTTCAGGCCAGAACGGTCGACCGGTGCCTATTGCAGGCTAGAACGGTCGACCGCCCAATTGACCGGGCCTTTGGCCAGAGGGCGTGCACATTTGTGCACGTTGTCAATCGACCACTAACCCTTGAGGTCGATCGATCGGTCGACCGACTGAGAGACCCTAACTCTCAGTTAGGATCGGTCGACCGACCCGATCAACCGACAATTTAGTTTTTCTTTTTAAACTACCGAGCGGTCGACCACCCGGTCGACCGGAGCCAACAACTCTTTTCTGGATGACCTGTCGACCGATAGACTGCCAGATGGCCATAACACATAGTTTTTTAATCTGTTTTGTTTTTAGTGGATTCCAACGGGCATTTTTGGTTTTCAAGTGTCTAAACATACCCCAAATGACCTGGTATGATTTATAAATAAAATTTATTCATTGCCTATATATATGGGTCATTGTTTTTGATTTTAGGTAAGAAAAACACACAAGTTCACAAGTTTTCAAGTTTGTTTCAAAAGAGAAATTTTTTTCTAACTTTCAATCTTCAAGTTCTTTTTTTCTAAAGCTATTTTCAATTGGTTTTAAAACTCCTCTATTCTTTCTAACTGAATTTCATCTCTCACTTAACTTCTTGAGCAACACTTCATATTCTACTCTATAGAAAGTTGTAAGAGAGAGTATTTGTGATCTTGTTAGATCACCAAGTACTTTGTAATCTCAACTGGCTTTGTGCTACCTCTTGTGTAGAGGGTCGAGTTAGTGGAGTTGTGTACTCTGGTCTTGTGTAGACCAAATTGTAATTCCTTTGTGTAAGATCCCTTTGTGAAAGATTTCTTTGAGTATAGTGAAATCCTTCATAGTGGTGAAGGCGGGGACGTAGAGCGGTGGCTCAAACCTTGGAACAAATTCTTCTGTATTTGCGATTGCTTGTGTCATGCTCTCTATTATTTTTCATTTTTCATACTTGTGTAATTATTCATCTTGCATTCTATAATTGCTTTCATTCCATCGCTTTCATTACCGGTCTATAATCATCTCAACAAAGAGGCAATTGAGCACCTCAACTCATTATCTAGATGAATCAAAAAGTAGAAGTTCTAGAGCCCTTCACAGAGAATTCAGCTTCAATTTTTGTTTGAGTGACTGTTTACATAATTCGTCATAAGTAGTTTTAAAATTGCATTTGATTAGTAAAACACCTATTCACCCCCCTTTAGGTGTATTTCAGTTGCGTCATTACCAGATAAAAAGTTTTGAAAGGTCACCAAGTTTGTTGACTCACATTCACATGTATTATCAAGCCCCAATAAGATGCATCACTTTTACTCTCATCAGACAATTGATCACAGATGAGCAGAATCATTATGACCAATTTGGATGATGCAGGAATGTGTCCTTCTAATATTGCATGTGTGGTTAATGCAATGAATCTTGTAGAAGATTGTGAATAAGTAAGCGCATAATAGTGTATTGATTATATCTGACAAAGAGTAAGAACATTGGCCACAAGTTCATACCTATTATCAGATCTTTTTAAGATAGGAGAGAGATAGATCCAAAAAAAATTTTACCAATGAGGTTGATCAAGTAAGCATACTAAGAAGTGTCTTTTGGGCCGATAGAAGAGAAAGATCTTCTTATTAAGTTTTTCTGATGTAGTAGAGCTTGATACCATATGCAAGACTAATCATCTAAATCTGTCCTTTGCTCTATTCACTGGAGTAAATCATCATCAATAATCTATTTTGTTTGGTTGTCCATTGCTCGCAGATAAGCAAAGGTACACATTTGTTTGTCTCTTCAAAATAGCTCAAATGTATGCATGGAGTTGCACCAAATGCGATCATTACAGATCAAGATGCCCAAATAAGTGAAGCTATCTATCAAGATAGTTTTCCCAATGCTCAACACCGATTTTGTTTTTGGCATATAAGGAAATATATTATCAAGCAACAAATCTCCTTGATAAACAAATATGGTGATGTATTTTATATTGATATCAATGATTGGTATTACTTTCGTGATATAAGCACATGTGAGGAATGTTGGAGAGTGATGAAGAAAAAATATGATATAAATGAAGAAGAAGATAGTTGGTTGCTAAAAATATACAAATTGCGAACATATTGGGTGGACACATATTTGAAGGACATTTTTTGGGCGAGAATGATAATTATTCAAAGGAGTGAGAGTATTAATTCTTTTTTTGATGGGTTCATGAATTCTAATACAAAACTTATTGAGTTTGTCAACCAATATAATAAAGCTATTACCTCACGTCATAGAGCTTAGACTCATGTCGACCTTTTGTGTTTGAATTGTGTACCTAATTGTACCTCAATTTCATATGAGATACAAGTTGTGAAGTATTACACTAGAAAGATTTTTAAGATATTTCAAAAACAATGGGCGAGTGTGATGAAATTTTTTTTTGAGAGTTTACAAATGAAGGATCAAGAATAACTTATTTGGTTGGTGACTTCTCTGAATCCAAAGATAAATGGGACAAAAATCAGTTACGATATTTGCGGTGAGCTTCGTGTTATGTGCAGTTGTTCTTTGTTGAAACTGATGAGATCCTTTGTAAACATATTTCATGCATCTTATGACGCAATCATCTGTCTTATATCACAAAATCTTATATACTACACAGATAGAGATTAGATGTTCGATATAGGAATATTGGATTTGAAAATGCTATGAATATGTGCCAAAATTAGGGTAATACAGATTTGCTCAGAATTATAAGATTGTGGTCATTTCGATCTAAATTTAATGCAATACTTGAAATGGTATCGGATTTGAATATCTATTTTTTCAAGTTGGATGGTATGTTGGAAGGCTTCACTATAGAAACCAAGAAGGACTTCAAATCTAGGACAGTGAATGTTCAATCATCGCAGGGTGAAAGTAATGATGGATCTAGTGCTTTAGTAGTGATTTTGAGAGATGGTAAGAAAATAACAATCTATGATCGTTTTCGTCCTGTGGCGACAAATGGAGGCTCAAAGGTGCTAACAAGTCTGAATTTGAAAATTCTCTATCACAAAAGGAGATAAAACATTGTAAATGTTAAAACTGTCAATAATTGGGCCATTACAGGACTGGTTGTACATTATTGGTATGACATCTTGCTCGTGTATCTTATGTATTTTACTTATTTTTTCAAAAATTTACGTCACTTTGTCTATTATTTCTATGCATGTTTTTTATCATCACATGAATTGATTTTTTCTTTGTTTTTTATTCACAAAGAAAATATTATCAGATGTTAGCTACCAAGAAGGATGCAATAATTTTATTAAAATATTTGGCAATAGATTGTATCATGTGAAACTCATAGACATGTCATATTTTTCTTAATTGTGATACAAATTATTTTTTTTCAGAATTTTATGATATGATCTATAATGTTTTCTGAGAAATGGACTAAGGTCGCAGTATCTATGTAGATAGAACTTTACTTACTGCGATCATAGTCATTGTCCTAATATGATTTTATATATTTGTTTCTGTACTGTGACCTTGAT
Organism: Agave tequilana; assembly: GCA_038442645.1. Taxonomy (NCBI): domain Eukaryota; kingdom Viridiplantae; phylum Streptophyta; class Magnoliopsida; order Asparagales; family Asparagaceae; genus Agave; species Agave tequilana. The sequence goes on from JAVJIF010007209.1 coordinate 99,393, forward strand.
CGCAGTTTTGACGTACAATAAGAACTTTGCATTTCCATTTACACAATACAACCATAGTCACAATTTTTTTACTTGATTGAGTATAGTGAACTATAATATTTTGTGAGAACCGCGACTATGGTCGCAGTATCAAGATAGAGTATAGTTAAATATGGACTGCGATCATAGTCGCAGTATTTTACTTGACATAATATATTAAACTGAAGATTGCGACCATAGTCGCAGGATTTTACTGATTCCGACTAGAGTCGATATCCTAATATAGTTTTATATATTATTTGTTTACTGCGACCTTGGTGCCAGTTCAAATGCATATGAGAACTTTGCATTTCTAATTACATAGTGCGACCATAGTTGTATTCTTAATAAAATTTGGCACTATTTGTAGTACATGAATCTATTTGTCATCGTAATGACATAAATTACAATGTATATATGAGGACTGCAATCATTATCGCAGTATATATAAATGCAAAGTTTTCAAAATTTTGTGATCACTGTGAATTAAAAAGCATGAAAGATACATATTTGTACATGTATTTAAAAAGCATGAAAAAATATATTCAAAAAGATGGAAATTTTATTTATAACATATCATATGATCAGAAAGAGTCCTTACAAAAAAAAATTAAAAGCTATAAAAAGAATAAGCAAGTGATTATCAAAAGAACAGAAAATCCTAGTCCTCGTTGTCATCACTAACATAATCAAAATTATCTTTTTCATTCTCCTGGTTTTCCTCTTACTCCTCGCTTTCCTCCTCTTCTTTCTTGTCGACCTACTTGCTTTTCTCCTCTTTTGGAGTGTACTTTGGTTCATCGATAAACTTTCAGAATGGGTTGTTTGTACTTAGTTCTTCCTCCGATCCGTATCGAGAAGAACTCCAGAGGACGTGCTAGAAAAAACACGCCTTCAACATTAGAGGACATGCTTTTATCAAGCATGTCTTCGTAAAGTGACATCGGAATAAGCTCCTCATCAGGTCCCAACAAAACTTGATCATCTCATGAAGAGTAGGATTAGAAGTAGCATTATTTGAATGAGATAGTCAAAAGAAGAGAAGTCTAAAGTGCTATCAGAATCACTAGAATCTCTTGGAGAATGAAGACTTGTGGGAGAATGTGTGAAGTTGAAATCAGATTGTTCAAAGGAAGAAGATGGGAAAGATATGATTCAAGGGTAATTTCATGATGAAGTTTAGAAAGCAAATTGTCAAAGAACAGCACAAATTGAATTTTATAAATCAGATCTTTAATATATATTACTTAGAGGCACTCTAAGAAGGTCAATACTCTGAAATGACGCGAACAATAATAATAAATATTAGAGGTGACGGTTGAGAATTTGAAGAAGGGATAAAAAGCAATTAAATATTTAATTGAAACATTTATAGTGAGAGAATCCAAAGAGTACTTTTATTCAGAATTTTATGACATGAACTACAAATTAACTTTTACTGACTGTTTCTTTCCAGATACTTAATTTTACTATAGTGCAACACTTTACTTTTTCTCAATTAATTTTACTAGTATCTTGTGAGGACTGCGACTAAGATCACATATCATGGTAGACAAGATTTTAATAACTGTGATTAAGGTCACAGTCATACTATAGGATTGAAAGTTGTATTATATGAGGACTGCGATCACGGTCGTAGTGCTAATCCAGTTTGAGAATATCTGAATATTGTTAGGACTGTGACTTATGTCGCATTTTATAAACTAATTTTTTTTTTTTGTAATATTAGATTGCGAATAAAGATTGCGAATAAAGACTACGACTATGATTGCAGTGCTTAATGAAAGCAAGTTTTATACATTATTTGTTTACTGCAATCTTGGTCACAGTTTTAATGTACAATGAGCACTAAGCATTTCTGAGTACATAATGCGATCATAATCGCCGTTCATTTAAAATGACATGAGTTATTTTATAATATGACTGCTAATGTTGTCGCAGTAATAATAATATATGATTTATAAATAACTGCGACCGTGATGCAGTTCTTATTACTAGTGAAAACTATATACAAAAGAATACATTAACTAATATATTCATTAATTTTTGTACAATGTAAATTTAAAATACAAAAAATTATATATCTCAATCATAAATTGTATTTTTCTAATCAATTCAGTTTAATCCCTTCATCCTAACTTTTTGATTTGTCTACAAGTAACTGTTGGCCCAAAGGCCCATCACTCTAGTTTTGATGATGATTAACTCATATAGTTATAATACTAATGATCTTATATTTAATAAGTTTTAGATATAGGTCAAGATCATTATTGGTGTTTTGCTTCAACAAAGAACTCGAAGTCAAGATTCAAAGCTATCATTGTTTTTCATTGAAAATTCAATAAGGAAAAACTTATAAATTGTGAAGAGAAAGTTACAAGTAATCAAAAAAGAAGAAAAAGATTACAAGTATCTCTTCTGAGATTCTGGGAAAGTGTGCCCGTGGGAGTCTGATCAGCGCGCGACCACTTGTCCCATTGACGATGCGAGCAATCGATCTTCAAATGTTATTGCTTGGGAATTCTTTCTCTCCTAGTTCCAGAGATTTCTTGAAAGGGAGAAAGGTCTTAGGGTATTAGCAACTGATCTTAGAGAAATAATTCTCTAGAGCTTCTAGGAAACAAGAAAAGTTAGCCTTGCTACCTCTCTCGATGCCTTCAGCTCTGATGCTTTTTGCCCGATTCCTGAGCTCATTCTCAGATGAGCTATTTATAGGCTCTGGAGGGGTGTAACTACCACTAGAATTTAGGCACGACTAATAACAGTCAGCTAGGCTCGCGTCGAAGGCTGTTTTGAGCTTCGTGCGAGGCTATAATGCCCGCGCTAGGATAAATGTGAGCTACATGCGAGGCGAGACAAGCTCGCGCGAGCCAAAAAATGGCCTATTGACCCAGCTCGCGAGAGGAATCGGGTTTTCAAGTCGAGCCAGAAATTGATGGACTTCGCGGGGAGACTCTTGAACCAATCAAAGGCTACCCCCCTTCAGGGTGCCAATGAATAACCTAACCATGATAGCATCATTACCTACTATATTACAGGTATGCGATCGGAAGTAGTAAATGTGCAAATTAGGCGAGCTCTTGCCATCATACGAGTGCAGCATTGCTGGCTTGAACTTTGGCGAATATCGTACTGAATCCCATTCCAAGGGGTAAGGACGGACTGTCCCTACTTTTTTCAGTTCATCTCTTTGGGCCAAGGAAGCGATCTGAGCTTAGATGCCTTTGATCACTTCGGCATCAATTAAAGAGGCCTCCTTTGAATGCTCGGTCTTAGGAAATTCATTATTGTTCTCATCATTTTCGTGATTACTACCGGTTGTGTTATCATTATTCTAGTATGTCAGGAACTGAGCCAACATTTGTTGGATGTTGTCCAAGGCTTCTCGTTGGGCCTTGGAAGTGAAAGTACACCTAGAGGGAGGGGGGTGAATAGGTGTAGTGCTAATCTAATACAAATGATGTAGAATTAAAAACTAATTGTTAACACACTATTTGTACAACCAAGAGTGAGTCCGAATTTCCCGTGAAGGGCTTTGAAACTCCTCCTCGAGATTCTTCTAAACTAAGAGTTGAGGAGCTTCAATAGCTCTCTTGATTGAACACAAGTGTGGTCACACAAACAATATTAAGCATGTATATAAATATGAGCAAGTAATAACAATGCCAGATATAAAGAGAGATGAGAGTTGAGAGAAACTAGATTAAACACAAACAAAGGGACGTATATCGAGGTTCGAGCCACTGCCCTATGTCCTCACTTTCATACAGAAAGATTTTCACTATGTCAACACAAGACCTTCCACAAAAGGACCTCCACCGAGGAATTACAACTCAACACTGGGAGTACACAACTCCTCTCTCAAACAAGAGGGAAGGCACAAATTCAAAGCAAAGAAAAAGATTATAACTTAGTGATCCAATGATTACAAACACTCTTGGTGATTTCAAAGGATCACAAATAATTTTTCTCAAAAAAATAAGATCCTAAAAATAGATTTAGAATTGATTGGCTCAAGTATGTGAGAAATCAAAGTGCTTGGAAAAGAAATAATAAAGAAAACAGTTGGGAAAAACTTCTTGATATATTGAAAATGAAGAACAAAACTAAAATTTTCAAAGCTTGATTTACTTTGATTTTCCAAACTTTGAAAACAAAATAAAGATAAGAATTTTTGGCACAAAACTCTTTTGAAAACTTTGTTAAAAACAATTGAGAAGGTGAAAAAAATTGCTCTTATAAATCTTGTTTAAAACAGCCCCCAAAACCCCTCCTTTTATAGCCGTTGGGGTCGAGAAAAGGTCAGAATTGATCTGTCGATCGACCACCCAACGGTCATTTTTGATCGTTGGGGCTGTCGGCCGATTGGTCGATCGACCGCCCCAAGGCATAGTGAGAATTTTCTCACTGTCGGTCGACCGCCAGGTCGACTGAGGCCAGAACAAGAGAGCACCCTCTCTGGTCGGTCGGCCGGTCGATCGACCGGAGCAAGATCCAGAGAGCAAGCTCTCTGGATCGGTCGACTACACCAATGGTCAGGGCTTATGCACGTTGCTGTGCACATCGGTCGACCGAGCCACTGGATCGTCGACTGGTCGGTCAACCGCCAGGCAGCCCAGAACTGGGTTACAGGTTGAAATATTTGGTCTTTTTAAATACCTGTAAAATCCCAGAAAACTCTATAAATTCCACAAGAATAAGTTCATATATATAATTGAAGAACAAATATGTGTGATCAAAATTAAACACATATTACAAACTATTTGAACTATGTTTGAGGCATGAAAATTAAGCTTTAAACCAAAAACAGTATTTTTCAAAACTTAGATTTTGAAATGAAAATTCGTTTTCTCCAAAACTTGTATAAATACACAAAAAAATATTTGGAACACATTTGAAGTATAGTATGAAGGATAGAATCCAATACACATATAAATGATATATCTATATTTTTGACATTAAATCCAAAAATAAGTTTTGTTAAAAATAAAACTTGAAACCACATGAACTAGATACATCAAAATAAGTTTTTAGACAATATGAAACAATAATGTATATGGATGAAATCCAACATACATATAACCTATGAATTTTTTTTTTATTCTATCTATTCATGAAAACGATATATGTATATTCTTGAAAACTCAAAATCGGTTAAACTGAAACTAAAACTTTTGAACTTGTGTGCGTGTATATACTTAAGCATATCAAAACTAAACTATCCTTACACAAGATCTAAACAAAACTAAACAAACTTAAACCGAAGTCTTCTTGTCGATCTTCATCTTCAAGATGACTTGATCCAAACACGATCCATAGAGCTTGATTCAATCCGAGCAGTAGATGCGATCTTGACAGGCGAGCTCTTAAATCAACACGTGTTAGCTCCAAAATTTGACTTTGAATCTTTTGTTGAAGCTAAACACCTGCTAAGTCTTGATTAATAACTGAAACTATATAAATATAAGATCATTAGGAACTTAACTTCATAAGATAGTCATCATCAAAACTAAGGTGAAGGGCCTTTGGGCCAACAATCTCCCCCTTTTTGATGATGACAAACTTATGAGAATATATATATGCATGAATTAAAGGATAAGCTTCATAGAAGCTCCCCTTAACTCACGCGTAGCAATAAAACATATAGATATACAATGTAGGCTCAAATACCAATAAACAATAATAAAATAATATGCAATAAAAATCATAAAAACACATGTATATATATGCATAAACAATAAGAAAACATTGCATATATAACCACAACATTTCTCTCCCCCTTTTTGTTACTCATCAACAAGGGGGTGCAGAAAAATAAACAATACCAATAAAAATATATTTTATATCAATTGAGAGAAAAACAATCTTTATACCAATTAAAAATGAAACAATCTTTTAATCAATTGATACCAATCAAAGAAATGATACCAATTGAAAGTAAAAACCAATTTTTTTTAGGTAAATACTAAAATTATTTTGCAATAGAGATATCAATTTGAGCATAATATCAATTTAAGATTATTGATACTAATATTGAAAATATTAGCATTTTTCAAAACAAAATACTTTTTTTTTATAAAAGTGGGAGTAAGATACTAATTAAAAATAAATATAACTAAAAGATAAATCAAGAATTTTTCTGTCCCTTTATGAAATACTAATAAAACTATTGCACATGCTTGTAAAGATACTAGTTATCATTAAGAACATAAATCAAGTTTAGCATGAAATCAATTTGTGCTAAAAATGTATGATCATATTGTTTTATAGCACAAGAAAATATCTATATGTATGTATGATCAGAGCAATATAATATCAATTGAAATATGATGCATACATATATTAAAATATGAGTATACAAAAATTAATTTTCATGATAAGTATGTGTATAACTCATAATTACCTCTCTTTCATGTACATATTTAAAAGATATACAATTTAAGTACACAAGGCATGGTCGCCTAACTAACCGCCCTTAGATGGTAGGGATTTTCAAAAATATGATTTGAAATATTTTAACATAGTTTGAAAACTCTACTAATTGAAGAATATGAAACTAGTTTTAAGAAAAATTTTGAAACTAGTACAAAATTCTTCAAGCAAGAAATAAAAATAAATATTTATCCTATGAAAACATGAAAATCACACGATCATTGACACTCAAGGAGCGAAAAAGCACATATATGCTCATGAAATAAAAATCATGAGTAAACACCAAATATAGAGTGTAAGAATCATGTAATCATCAAAATCATGGAGATAAGACAATTAAGCTCAATAAATTTTTTTTCAAAATAAGAAATCATCAAAACGTGAGAAATTCAATTTTTATTAAAATCTAAATAAACTTCAAGGTATATGTATGTTTTGTCAACACTAAAGTATACATACATATTCAAACATGAAAAGAGTCCATAATAAAATACATGGCATGTAAAGCAAGTGACTCTAGGATAGACATGTATATCTAATAGTTTTTGAAAAAATTAATATATACATAAAGCTAAACATAAACACATGTACAAAAATAGAAAAAACAAGTTAAAATGTAAGAATCATCAAAACTAGGTTATACAAGTACATGTAATGACTACACAAGAGAAATCTCAAACATAATAATCAAGTGTAGCTAACTATTGGTACAAGTATAAACACAAGTTTAATAAAATTACATCTAAACAAGTAATCAAAATATGAAGCACAAAAAGATAAACAAATATGATCGTCAGGATACTTGCAAGTGCTTTAGAACTAGGATATACATAATAGCTAAACAATAATTGAGAACACAAACAAATATGAATTCATATGAACATCGGTGTATCTCAAATACTATATATGCATATCACAAGTCTAATAAGCATCACATTTAAACATAATGAATCATGAAAACTAAGACATGCTAAAAATCAATAATAAAAGCAAGTAAACAAAAAGAAAGAGTTAGAGATAGTTATCAAAACCAATTTAACTAGTCTCTAGGTCTCCAAATCATGATGGTCCTCCCACCTAAACTCTCTTGAAAGTGATGAATCCAAATTATGACCATTTGACTCGAAACACATCACTATCAAGGCACCAATACACGCACGTTATGTGAGAGCCCATACCTATATCAAATGAAATAGGTATGAATTTTGGTACCCAAACTTTCTTGGGTCCTCTGGGATAAGTGCCTTTCCTAACCCAAATATTCTTACTTGCAAAATTTAAAGTATTTAATCTATCATAACAAAATTTTGTAAGGTGGCCCTTACGTCCACAATGTGTACAAGTGTACACATTAGTATACATGGTGTCATGTGTGTGAACGTAAAAAGCATGTGTATGCCGTGGAGGGTGTGAATGCATAAGTGGAGTATATTTCTTTCGAAAATAGATTCTAATCTCTTGTGGTTCATGGCATATTGGCTTAAAGTGGATCCCAAACAATCAACACTATTCTTTAACATACAAATATCATTTTCAATACTTGAAGAAGATGTAGAGCATGCAAAATTCTTATCACTAAAAGATGATACAATAGAAGTATGACAAGAATGTGAAGCAAATCATTTTTCAAAGAATATTTTCTAAAGAAGTATATTCCACTTCTTTAGAAATCAAAAAAAATTTTGTTTTTCAAAACATCATTCTCTTTTACAACAAACTCAAGTTTTGAAGATAAAACCTCAATTTTCTTCAAAATAATATCAAATTATTTTTATTTTTCACAAACTCATTTTCTTTTAAGATAAGGTCAAGTTGGGTTTTCAATGAGTCCCCTTCATTGGAAACCTCAACCTTCTCTTGTAAAACTATATTGAGTTTTGAAAATAAGTTTTTATTTTTTTCTTTTAAATCAAACTCTTACTTTTCAAAAGTTTATATTTCGAAAGTAAGTTTCCACAAAACATGAAAAATTTTTCATTTAAAGCATGTGCATCCATAGCATTATCATCATTTGAAGAACTAGCACAATCATCAAGATGAGTATCCGAATTTACCTCAAGAGAGTCATTCCCTTGGACCATGTAGCACATTTGCTCGAATTAATACCTTTTTGGTTCTCTCTCCAAACTATGTGTCTTTTGTTCCCTAGAAGAGGTCAATGTGTTCCACACTGTAAAAGTGGAATCACAATGAGAAATCATAGATAATTATTCTTTGCTTAGTGTGTGCCTAAGTGCTTCCATGGCTTGTGCATTAGCTCCAATGTACTTGTCATTATCAAAATATGATTTCTTGGTAATGGCAAGATAACATGCAATCCTAGGGCTTTTAAATATGAATTCATTTTAAATTTTCACATATCTATGTTAGAATCATCAACCGTAGGTGAAGCAAAATAATCCATGAGTATAAACTATGTGTGCAAAGCAAATCTAGAATAGCAATCCAATGATCATACTCCTAGGTGGTTAAACTGAATATCAGGAACGCTAATTTTGATACCAACTGAAAGTACACCTAGAGGGGGGTGAATAGGTGTAGTGCTAATCTAAGACAAATGATGTGGAATTAAAAACTAATTGCTAACACACTAAGTATATAACCAAGAGTGAGCCCGAATTCTCCGTGAAGGGCTTTGAAACTACTCCTCGAGATTCCTCTAAACTAAGAGTTGTGGAGCTTCAATAGATCTCTTGATTGAACACAAGTGTGGGTACACAAATAATATCAAGCATGTATATAAATATGAGCAAGTAATATGATGCAAGATATAAAGAGAGATGAGAGTTGAGAGAAAGTAGATCAAATGCAAACACAAGGATATGTTTCGAGGTTCGAGTCACTGCTCTACTTCCCCGCCTTCACACAGAAGGACTCCACTATGTCCACACAGGACCTTCCATAAAGGGACCTCCACCGAGAATTACAACTCAACATCGGGAGTACACAATCCTTTCTCAAACACAATCACCTTTACACAAGAGGGAAGGCACAAAATCAAAGCAAAAAAAAAAGATTACAACTTAGTGATCCAATGATCACAAACACTCTGGGTGATCTCAAAGGATCACAAATAATTTTTCTCACAAAAACATGATCTTAAAGATAGTTTTAGAATTAATTGGCTCAAGTATGTGAGAAATCAAAGTGTTTGGAAAGAAACAATAAAGAAACACTTGGAAAAACTTCTTGACAGATATGAAAATAAAGAACAAAACTAAAATTCTCAAGCTTGATTTTCTTTGATTTTCCAAAACTTTAAAAAACAAAATAAAGATAAGAATTTTTGCCACAAAAACTCTTTTGAAAATTTTGTTAAAAACACTTGAGATATGGGAAAAATTGCTTTTAGAAATCTTGTTTAAAATAACCTCCAAAACTTTTCCTTTTATAGGTCTCAGAAACTAGCTGTTGGGGTCCAGAAAAGATCAGAATTGACATGTTGGTTGACCGCCCGGTCGACCGGCCAACGATCAGATTTTTGACCATTAGGGCTGTCGGTTGACCGCCCCAAGGCACAGTGAAAATTTTCTCACTGTCAGTCGACTGCCCCAAGGCATAGTGAGAATTTTCTCACTGTCGGTCGACCAAGGCCAGAACCAGAGAGCACCCTCTCTGGTCGGTCAGCCGGTCGGTCGACCGGCCCAATGGCCAGGGCTTTTGCATGTTGCTGTGCATATTGGTTGACCGCCCGATCGACCGAGCCACTGGATCGGTCGACCGCTAAGCAGCCCAGAACTGGGTTATAGGTTGAAGTATTTGATCTTTTTAAATACTTGTGAAATCTCATAAAACTCTATAAATTCCACAAAAATAAGTTCATATATATAATTGAAGTACAAATATGTGTGATCAAAATTCAACACATATTACAAACTATTTGAACTATTTTTGAGGCATGAAATTAAGCTTTAAACAAAAATGGTATTTTCCAAAACTTAAAATTTGAATTGAAAATCCGTTTTCTCTAAAACTTGTATAAATACAAAAACAAGATATTTGAAACACATTTGAAGCATAGTGTGTATGTATAGAATCTAATACACTTATAAATGATATATCTATATTTTTGACATTAAATCCAAAAATAAGTTTTGTTAAGAACAAAACTTGAAACCACATGAACTAGAACATCAAAATAAGTTTTTAGACAATATGAAACAATAATGTATATGGACGAAATCCAACATACATATAAACTATGTAAACTTTTTTTGATTCTATCTATTCATGAAAATGATATATGTGTATTCTTGAAAATCCAAAACCGGTTAAACCGAAACCAAAACTTTTGAACTTGTATGTGTATATATACTTGAGCTTATCAAAACTAAACTATCCTTACACAAGATCTAAAGAAAACTAAACAAACCTAAACCGAAGTCTTCTTGTCGATCTTCATCTCCAAGACGACTTGATCCAAACACGATCCGTAGAGCTTGACTCCATCTGAGTACTAGATGCGATCTTGACACGCAAACTCTTAAATCAGCACATGTTAGCTCCAAAATCTGACTTTGAATCCTTTGTTGAAACTAAACACCTACTAAGATCTTGATCAATAACTGAAACTATATAAACAAAAGATCATTAGTAACTTAACTTCATAAGTTAGTCATCATTAAAACTAAGGTGAAGGACCTTTTGGCCAACAGGAAGTTTGCTCCTGTGCCTCCATGTGACGACGAAGATCATCATCATTGTTGTTATTAGCTATATTGGGTGATACGAACTCTGCCTGCACAGAGCTAATGGTGGCAGAGGAAGCGTAGCCGCTGACTTCTTCTTCATCATCGGACCATTGGAAGTGGTGTCTTAATGATTCTAGCAATATAGCTCCTGAGGAAGAAGGCTGTCCATAATTATAGGGTATTGCTACCCTGGAATGAGTACCATAGAAGGAACTCTTTTGTTCGACTAGAACCTGACCTAAGCCGGGGTTATAATCGGGCCCTAGAGAACTGAATGAGGGAGTGCGAACCCTTTATTTTCTTCTGCAAATTGTAGAAAGTCTCTTCCTCTTCCTATCATGCTGACAGAGGCAGCTGTAAGGTGATGCACCTTCACTGTCTTCTTTTTTCGAGATTTAGGCTTCTCAAAAGTTTGGACTGACAACCGGTTGAACACCGATTGCTGGCTTGGAGGAGAAGTTGTGGCGATTGGCCCCAAACAACAGTGGACGAAATGTACCATCACAGGTTGACACCTCGCTTGTCCGCACTGGGATGACAAGATGTGAACTGGCTCTTCGGAGTGGAGCTTTCACTTGTTGCTCAGATAATCTCGCAAGTCTGTGTTACCTGAATCCAACTAATCCAATACAGAGACTCGGAGAAACTGGATGTTAGCCCACTTGGTTGAGAAACCATACGCTTAGCCTTCAAAGCTTTCTTTTTGGCTATAGGTGAAGCTAGGATAGTTTCGCCTGAAATAGTAGCTTCGCAAGGCGAAGCTACTCTATTAGCTCTGCCTTTGAAGGGGAGCTTAGCTTTGCTGTGTAGGGCTTTTCCTTTGAGCGAGGCTGAAATAGCCTCGCTGTTAGCACTTAGTAGTGCTTCATATTTAGCCTCACGGCTAAGATCCTTAGCACTTAGTGCTTTAGTTCTAGCCTCGCGGCTGAGAACTTTAGCACTAGGTGCTGGTAGTGAGAGCGACGCTGAATCAGCAACGCTATTAGCTCACAAAAGTGTTGACACTTAAAAAAAATAAGATTCTCATTGGTCCGAACAATGTCTAAACTTGTTGACATTTACAAAAGACAAGTGACAGACGAGCTGAAGACCAGTTTTCACCCATCTCCGAGGGACAAGGAAGCAACTTGGACTCCACTGATCCAGCAAGCAGACAGTGAACCCAGATTGTTTCTAAACAGACCTCAGCAGGTCTAAGATGCTAACACTTAGCATCACACGAGCCCAAAGGGATAGCCTCGCTTGAGAGGCTAATATCACTCGACTTCGCCTTGAAGCCATTCAAAGCCTCGCCAGGAAGCTAACTCGCAAACTTCGCCACAGAGGACTTCCAGCTCTGCCAAGGGGTTTCTTTTGGACTTCGCCAGAAACCGTCTCTAGCTCCGCTATGAGCTCAATGCGGACAGCGCCGCTATGAATCTGCCACGGTCAACCTTTGACCAATCAAATCTCTGGATGAGATCGGATCCAATCAGATCAAATCTAATTAAGATCAAATCAGAGATCAAATTTGGCAGTTGATTGCCACAATCTCTTGACTCTTCTTAAAACGAGTAAGAAGATCAGGGAAATCCTCCAACGATATGGAAAGGATCAAGAAGATCAACCGACCTGCCAATTCTAGCCTCGCAGCAAGGCTACTTTCCAGATTTTAAACAGATTCGATTCAATCTGTTTCCATATTTTCAAGGGACGATTATACCCTTGCTCTCCCTATAAATAGCCCGCCAGGGGTACAAGGAGAGAGACACAGAGGAGGATCGATCGATCAAGACACAGAGGCATACAAGAGGACTCCACAAGCAGAGGCTTCTTCATAACGCACCGTGCGTTCTCGATTCAGAGACCTTTTAGAGAATTGCTTTCTCTATTCAGGGTGTTGATACCCTAACATCGTCCTTCTTCTCAAGGAATCTTCGAAACCAGGAGAGAAGGAATTCCTTATTGAAGGCGATTTTGAGAAGCAGCAAGAGGGTTCTACCAACCTTCTGTTCTCTGATTCCCCGAACCAGGCGAGAAGGGAATCTCATCGCTCGCATCGTCAAAGGGACAAAGTGGTCGCGCGCTGACCAGACTCCTATCGGCACACTTCTCCAGAATCTCTGAGGAGATCTACTTGTAATCTTTTTTTAGAATACTTGTAATTTAGCTCCTCAAACTCTTTTTTGTAAGTTTTCCCCTTTGCAAACATAATGGAAAACAAGATGGCGACTCTGCTGGGGACATTCTCCACTGCCGAGAATCAAGTGTCGCAATGCGACGAACAGACCTTCGGGTCTAACTCTGAATTCAGAAAAGCCGGTGCAGCCAGAGCTTCTCTGGCTAAATCTTCAAGGAAAGTCTCTGCGAAGACTGAAAAGGTTCTCTATGAACGTACTGCGGTTATTTGGCGCAACAAGGAAGCACGTCCGCAGTCTGATTCTTTTACTTGCGAGAACTTGGTGGTTCAGTTCGATCAAGCAAGATTTGAAGAAGTCCTCTCTGGGGGTGGCCCAACGCTTCGAGCACGGAAGCATAGGAGGGTTTCCACGACCAAGGTTTCAAATCAGAAACCGGAAGCAGAATTCTGCCAACACCCCTCAGCCTCGTGTGTGGCTAATCAGGTTCCCTGCGAACCTAAGTCTCCTCTGCCAAGGCGGATATGGAAACCTAAACAGAAGTCTTCGACCGAAGAGAAGGGCAAGATGCCTGTCTGCTCCAATCATAAAGTTACGACGGCAATCATACCGTCGTCCAATTCAAGGGCAGCGATGCCTCGCGCCGGCCTCGTTCTCATGAACGAAGCTACTGTACCACAGCGTACGCGCAGGTCCATGACCGCGAAGCTGAAACCAAAGTACCATCTAAGGCTAATCGCCTTCGCGACAGCATAGCGGGTAAAGCACCGCAGCATGCTCCACTTTCCAATGCGTCAAGCACTAAGTTCGCGTCTAATGGCGAAGCTAGAACTAAAGCACTATTCAGTGCTAATCCCGTCTGCAGGATAAAAGAAGCAGGACATCGCCCTATGCGCGATCCAAAAGAGCCTTTGCGCTCGATTGCAGGGACCCGACCGGGTTCGATTTGAGGAAATTGTTGACGGATAAACAAACCTCTTCCCCCTATTGTCAACACAGGGGATGTCAACTGCTGACACTCCACTCGGTCCATTGCCGGCTGGGACCAATCTCCGCCACGCCTCCAAGACGACGGTCGGTTTTTTGATCGATTATCGGTGCAAGTCCCGTGAAACATCGCAAAAGGAGCATCTCGCGAGATCTACCCTCCGCATCCGTCAACATGACCGGAAGAGGACAAGAGTCCCCAGATCCAGATTATAGCCCAGGCCTAGGCGAAGTCTTGGTGCATGAGGAAGGTGTTTTCCGAAACACCAGATCCAGGGTGGCGATACCCTACACTTACGAGCAGCCTTCTTCCTCGATGGCCCTAGCCTCGTCACAGCCACAAGATCACTCCAATCATCGGACGAAGAAGATGAAGATAGTGGGTACGCCTCTTCGGCGACAGTTAGTTCGGTGCGAACAGACAGAGCATCAGTCAATATGGCTGATAACGTCAACGACGATCTTCGTCGGCGCCTGGAAGCCCAGGAGCAAACTTTCAAGACTCAGCAAGAGGCTCTGGATAATATTCAACAGATGCTCGCTCAACTCCTCAATAACCAGAATAACAATGATGCCGGGAGCAATCGCGATGAGGAGGAACACTTCAGCAATGAGCAACCGAAGCCGGAGAAATCCAAGGAGGGTTCTTCCTTAGACGCCGAAGTCCTTAAGGGCCTCCAAGCTCAGATCGCATCCCTAGCTCAGAGGGATAATTAAAGAAGGTAGGGACAGTCCGTCCTTATCCGCTGGAGTGGATTCGGTGCCATACCCACCGAAGTTCAAACCGCCAATGCTGCATACCTATGATGGAAAGAGCTCGCCAAATCAGCACATCTACTATTTCCGGTCTCAGACTGGTAATGTTATAAGCAATGACGCCATAATGGCTAGGCTTTTCATTGGCACCTTAAAGGGGGTGGCGTTTGACTGGTTTCGCAGTCTTCCCCCGGGCTCTATCAACTCTTGGATCGACCTGGAAACTCGGTTCCTCTCTCGTTTCTATGAGGATGATACCGAGGTAACCATGGACAAAGTCCTCTCCACTGTGCAAAGGAAGGGCGAATCTATCCGTGACTACATTGAACGGTTCAGAAACTTATCCTTGATGTGCCCAGCTGGGATGCCATTACCCATGCTCTTGCAGACATGCAGACACAACTTCTTAGACCAAGTAGAAGTTCGCATGGGGGCTGTCAAAGCCCACACTTAGAAAGAATTGGTCGAACAAGCTGAGATAGCCGAGAAGTCGGCTAAAAGTTCGAACCATCCGCCCCTAGAGGCAAGTGGGGGATGAACAACAAAGGGCGTGGCGACCTACCGCAATCCTCTCAAGCTAAAGGTAAAGAGACTATGTCTGTGGAACTATCCGGAGATGTGCAGTCAAAGGCCAAGAAGAGCGGCTTCAACAATCAGGAGCCTAAGTTCCCTCCAAAGCAGTACTCATTCAAAGACGATCAGGTGGTCACCATATTCCATCTGCTCCACAAAGGGAACAAAATAAAGTTGCCAGATGCGCGGCGTCCCAATGAGATAGGGCGCACAAACGACCCTAAATACTGCCTCTACCACAGGATGGTTCACCATTCTACTGACAAGTGTTATGTCCTCAAGGACAGAATACAAACCCTGGTCGATGCCGGGGTTCTGACGTTGAAGACAGAGCAGAAGAAAGTCACTGCCAATATGGTGACTCTTGAGTTCGGCACCACTCAGAAGGTCACAGTTCCTGACGGGACTTATTCCGTCCCTGCGCCACGGTTGGAAGTCAAACATCTCCCAGCTACAGCTCAAAACAATAAGGGTCTTGTTCCCTTAACATTGGAGACAGGAGAAGTCATGTGGATACATTCAGACCTCGTCCAAGACGTACAGCGGGATCCAAAGCAGCCCAACTCAAAGGCAAGTCTTGCAATGTCATCTCCCTCCTGCCAGACGACGGCAATCTTACATCGGCTTCCCTCAGTGATTCCGAAGGAGAAAAGCATGCTTGCGCAGCGCAAGCCGATACGCCTCAGCAAACGGGCACCCGATCCGGAAAATCATACTTAAGGCAGTATGAAAAGTCTACTGACGAGATACAACAGCAAACGACGTCAGTACAAGTACCAGCATCCACTCCAATCCCAGCCAAAGGGAAAGAAAAGCCTAAGGAGGTACGATTCGACCACGTGTTGAAGAAACCACCAGGCAAGGGTTTGATACGCCCTTTCGGTTTGACATATTGGCTCAACTGGCCAATATCCCAGCTCGTATTACTATACACGAGCTCCTTCGCCTCTCGAAAGAGACAAGAGAAGCACTCAGGGATGCGCTAGCCAATTCAGAATCATTTCTGACATGCATGCCTGAGATCCCTAACAACGACGTCCAGTCTTCCTGCCCAGAATGTCATCATGCACAATCAAAGGTGCCCGCTATTACCTTCACAGCGGAAGATATGCTTCTCAAAGACAACAAGCACGATCGACCTCTGTACTACACCGGATATATCGGTTCAACATGCATTGAGAGGGTACAAGTCGATCCGGGTCCGCACTCAGCATCATCCCCAAAAGGCTTCTCTACTTCCTCGGCATACCATTGTATAGGTTGTCCACAACCACTACTACAATATACGGTTTCAACGCCGGAAGCAGCCATCCACTGGGGAAAATTCGACTCCGTTGCAGAATCGGGAGCCTGAACTCAGAAGTGACATGCTATGTCATTGATGCTGATACATCATATAACCTGCTGCTGGGACGGCCATGGATCCATGCCAATTGGATCGTCCCTTCCACCCTCCATCAATGCTTCAAATATGTTGAAGATGATGCGACAGTACGAACTGTCTTTGCTGAGAGCAACCATTCAAAGGGGTGGAAAATTACTTCACTGACGCTCTCCTATATCAAGAGGCCGTGGAGCACTCAAAGAATCGCTGCCAGACGATGATGAAAGTGGCAACGAGGCGGATTCAGAATCCAAAACAGGCATGCCAGCTATTCTGATTGGTGAAACCAATTATAGCATGTCTCATAATCCCCTACGTAATACTCCTTCAGAGGATGAAGGAGAATGGGTAATTAATGATAATATTTCTTTTGATTATCCTGCGAGTATTGGGTCGATTAAATCCATTACGGATGGCTCTCTGCATGTGCCCGTACATGAGCCAAGTGTGGCCAGCACATCTGTGGAAGCTATAGAGGGGGCCACACTGGTGATCCCTCCGTCCAAACAAGGTCAGTCGCCGATAATCTTTGGTAGAACCCCGGCCACGGGATCCACAACTGCAGATCCAAGCTCAGATTCAGACGCCCCACAGTTCTTCCATTATGCGCGGCCAGCGCGCCACATTATGAAGAAAATGGGATACGACTTGAAGCGTGGAGCAGGCCTGAATTTCAGAAAAGGAAGGCGCGGTTTGATTGAGGCTAAACCTGCACAAAAAATACGAGATTATAGAACTTAAAAAGGAATGTGCAAGTGCTCAATACTTCCGCTATAGCAAGTGGCTATGCGGGTCGTGATCCACAAGGAGGGTTGCGATGGAAGCTTTACAGGTTTTTTTTTTTATTGAAATCGTTAAGAAAACAAAACGATAGTTCTTCTCTGTTTTTAAGTTAACAAAAAGAAAAAGAAAGTTATGTTAAAGTTAAGAAGAAAGCGAGAGATGAAGAAGGTGGACAAATCAGAAAACAAGAAAAACGACTATGTACAATGAAGTGGAAAGAAGAATGAAAACGATTTGAAAGAAGTGGTTGGTGATCTAAACTAAGAAAGAAAGAAAAGAAGTAAAGAAAAGTAAAGAGATACTTACCGAGGTTGAGTGATGACTTACTTGGAAACCTTTTTGCAAGTTCTACCTTTTTGCTTCGGAGGCGTTCAACGCATAGATCATAAGCTCGAGCTCGGTCCCCGTGCACATTATATCGTCAAGCATATGAAGTACGAAGTGATGCGAGCTTGGAAGAGGAGAACGTCTTCATGAACTATCGCTGGCTCTCACGTAGCTTAATTCTACTTGCTTTGGAATTCACTTGTACACTCAATCAAACACAACCAAGGTAAAGTAGAAGGAGGAAGAGGAAAGCAAAACAAAACGGAAAGTAAAGATACAAACATAAACAAATGTTACCTTTATTGCTTACTGAAACCATGAAAGAAAGGAGGAGGATACATCGTCGGTGTCACTCTCAACTTCAGCCTCTCTCTCTTACTTACATGAATCTTCTTCTACCCTAAGTTACATCCAAATTACATAACAAGAAAAGAAAAACCTAAACTACAAAGAATTAAAACTAGGCTAAATCCTAATCTGCCTTCACGTCCATTTTCAGTGCACAATATAGCCTTTTATAGGCATAAAACCCAACCACCAAGATCCCGGGGAGATCGGGGGAGCAAACGCTCCCCGTAACTCCCAATATTGCCGCGGAAACGCGGCAAAAGCCGCGTTTCCGCGGCAAGGGTGTGGCCAGGTGGCCACACCCTGTTGGTGGGTCTCCCCGGTTTGAAGTGGGGTTCGTATCTCCTGCTGGTTTTCTTGTTGCTTCTTCAACCGCTGACTGAATCGACTTTTGATTTTCTAGCTTCGATTCCTCGATTCAAGGAGAGTTTTTCTCAACCCCTTGATATGCCAAGATATAGCCCAGATTTCTTCACTTCGAATTTATTCTGAATTAATTCAGAATAAAGTGGGCTTTTGGGCTTGTTCTTCTTTTATTCCTTTGAGTATTTGGGCCTACATTTAGCAAAGAAAAAAGACACTTATTAATATCATTTATTAGCAAACAAGTGTGGTAAAGTGACAACATAAATGCAATGTATGTGACAAATCACACCCCCACACTTATCTTTTGCTCGCCCTCGAGCAAAACATTAGACTAACTCGAATCAATTATTAGACCACTTTCGCAGGTCACGCGATTGCACTGAGCATGTGCAACAAGCCGTTAAACCTCAAGGTTCCCCCTAGAGGACGAGTTTTGTCTCGTGAGGGTTTTCAGCGGATTGCACCCACAAAATCCATAAAGAAAGGGAAATAAAGAGTTAGTATTTTCGAAAGCATTTTGAAAGAGAAAAATATTTGAAATATGATTGTAAGATCTAAGCAATCTATAAGTTATAGGAAAACTGAATCTTTCATTCCTAAACTTAGTCTCTATTCAAAAATTTGTTATCAATCAAAGTAAGGAGTCAAATTGTACTTCTCATCTAGTCTATTACTTTACCCTAAGTCATATGCACCTTGTGACTGTGAAAATTTTGACTAAGGGTTCATTGACTCTAACTCTTATGCCTTATTTATTTATATATATACTTTTTTTTGTGGTATTATTCCTTAGTTCTATTAGGCTTTCTAATCTGCCCATGTAACGAGCCTCTAATCGATGACTCCCAAACCAAACGGTCTTAGGGCACCAGGTGAGAAGACACCCCTAGGACTTAAGGACTCGAGCAGACAAGGCCACAAAACTAAGGATTTTATTATATGAATCCCTTTTAGGCGTGAATACTTATGCTTTATTAGGCACAAATACCCAGCTTAATCAGAGGATCTAATCATCTTTCGCGTAAATACTAAGGCTTGCTTAGGCCAAAGCACCTAGCTAATCAATAATTAGATTTATTCATTTTTTTTTCTTCTTTTTTTTTTCTTTCAAACTTATCTAATTATCTTTAGCATAAATACTAAGGCTTGCTTAGGCCAAAGCACCTAGCTAATCGATAATTAGACTTATTCATATATTTATATATATATATATATATATATATATATATATATATATATATATATATATATATATATATATATATTTTATAAGGCATAAGAATCTTTGTTTTTGAACCCTAAGTGTGTAAGTGTATGAAGTGTGCATATTTCATCAAGGTAAAGATCAAGACTAAATTACTTTGACAATTATCTTCCTAACCCTAAAATCAAACAAATAATCTTATTTTGACCAAGTATAAGAAATCCTAATTTGGATTTTCCTATTCCTTAAAATTAACTTAATTTCTTACAAAATAAGTCAAAATATTGTTTCTATTTTTCAAAAGTTTTTAAAAGTAAAGAAAAATGTTAATTTTTTTTTTAAAATTTTTTTTTTTAAAGAAAAAGAAAAGTTATGTTAGACCCTCCCCCACACCTATCTCATGCATTGTCCTCAATGTATGAATTAATGCATAGATGCATGAAAAAGAAGAAAGGGAAGGAAAATGGTTACCTTCAGGTGGTGGTTCCGGTGGTGGTCTGATTGGTCTACGAAACGCGGCCCAATCAACTTTTCTTGGGTCTCGGAGGAACCCACCAAAAATATCTTTAATATAACCCACTAAAAAGATAACTCCATTAAGAAGTTTTATTAAAAATTTAACCCCATCTAATTTTCAAATTCCATAATTGATTTCGGAGTCAAATTTGTCAACCACCTCGTCCCAGAATGGAGTATGAAATGATAGAACAGTTGACTTGGATTCAGGAAGGACAGGAACTAATACCGACTCAGGAAGGTGACTTAAGTCAAGTAAAGGTTCAGGAGTCGAAATAGGTTCAGAAATTGGGTCCAAGTCAAGAAATTGAAACTCCAGTCCACATGTATTTTCTAACAATGGAATGTGACTTAATGTGGGTGATTCCAGTTCATGAATGATAGGTGGAGGAATCAAAACTGACTCTAAAATATTACTCAAGTTTGGTAACACAACAGGAGTCAAGATTGATTCAGAAAGTTGAACTGGATGACAGATATGAGAATCTAGGTCACATATCTCATTGACTTCAATATCAAAAAATTGAGAACTTGCCAATTTGTCAATAGGATCTTCAAGAGTGTATAATTGGTCAAGTACAATATGATCCTCACAGATGGGTGATTCAATTTCATTATGGATTGGTACAGGATCCAATGTTGACTCGGGAAAAAGATCGAAATCAGTGAAGATACCGGAGTCATTATTGAATCAGGAAGAAGCATTGAATCACTAAGTTGGGGTTCAAGATCATATTCATTCTCAAGTTCTATTTCAGGAAAAGGAAAACTTGCTAAACTATCAATATCTTTTTCAAAATTTGGAGTTTGGGCAAGTTCAAGTGGTTGTTCTGAAATAGAATCTTGATTTCCAAAACTACATGACTCTTCGGCTCTAACAGAATGGTTAGTGACATCAGGACGGTGGGAACGTAGAGATTCGACCATCATATCTATGTCACGATTACGAGTGTTTTGAGCCTGAGTCATGGCTTCAAGCATCTTTTCATAGTTGATAGGTTCATTGTTTTGATGAAAAGATGAAGAATTGTCTTGGAAGTGGTAGTGAAATTGTGAGTCCATCAGATTTTGGGATTTGTGTTTGGACTCACGCGTACTCATTTCCATAATTGATGGTTTCCTATTTTGGACGGGTGGAACTGAGTATGAATCTTGAACATAATGTGGACTGGGTGGAGAAGGAGGGCAAGGTGGTTGGAAATTATGCTCGGGGAAGGTGAATCCCCACTGACTCGGTGAAGAGTTGAAATCATTATGGAAATTATAGTTATTAGATGGGGGGTATGGGTCATATTGATTCGGATAAGACCAATCCGGCACACTAGGTTGGTCAAAGTTATGATATGCCGGGTTGGTAATATCCGAAAATGAAGTCGGTGTGTAATATGGATTATTATTGTAGTTGAAAAAATTATTATTATAGTCCATATCACACATAGAATGCAAACAAAGAAAAAACAAACAAATAACAAACAAAAAAGAAAAAATTCTAGCCTAAGTTAGGGTAGACTTAGGACCTAGACGACTCCTAACTGGTTAGACTGTCCACGGGAGGTCTAATGTAGACTTTAACCACAAGCTAATCAGCCAGGTCAGGGCAAGGTTGGTGGGAGGTTTTCCGTCAAAGACGTTCCTTAATTAAATAACCACCAACCTTCGGGCTTTCGGCCCTCAATCCCTTTCCTAGACACTGATTTTGCAGGAGTTAGATTCCAACATTTTTCCCCCTTAGGATAATCTCCTAATTGAGTCCGAGATGTCCCTAGGGCCAACGTCTACTCAATTTTAGTTAGGCTTGGGTTAGTGAGTGCTTGGAATATGATTTTTGGGCTAAGGAAGGGTGATTAAATCCCCACCTTATCTTGTTATGGGTTAGTGCCCTTAAAATAATTTGTGCAAGTGTACAAGCTATATAAATAGGAATCACTTAAAGCGATATAGACAACCAAGAAGTGAGTCCTATGCTAAATGCAATGCATACGTACCTTGCTTCCAGCACTCTTCAACAGTAAAAGAAATGAATTGAAAAGACACGTGCCTAATGCAACGTCTAATCAATTTTTAACTTTTGCAACAAACTTTTTACTGTTGATTATTAGCAGGTTTATGTGATGTCATGTAGGAAATAAATAATTGCAGAGAACTATAATTTGCAAAGCAAGCAGCCTGCAAAAACTTGTTAGTAGTCAACTCTGGATTGCCGCGGATCTGCGGCTTTTGCCGCGTTTCCGCGGCAATTCAGAGGGTAATGGGTCTCTGCTTTTTATAGCAGAGGCCCAATACCACTTGTATGTCACTGCAATATTGATTTCCTGCTTTGCTTGCCCTGTAACCTGCAACAGAGAAGAAAATTCGTTTAGTTCTAAAAATTTGCAATAAAAATTCAGATTTCAATAAAAACCGTTTTACCCTCCCCGGCAACGGCGCCAAAATTTGATTGAGGCTAAACCTGCACAAAAAATACGAGATTATAGAACTTAAGAAAGGAATGTGCAAGTGCTCAATACTTCCGCTATAGCAGTGGCTATGCGGGTCGTGATCCACAAGGAGGGTTTGCGATGGAAGCTTTACAGGTTTTTTTTTTTTATTGAAATCGTTAAGAAAACAAAACGATAGTTCTTCTCTGTTTTTAAGTTAACAAAAAAGAAAAAGAAAGTTATGTTAAAGTTAAGAAGAAAGCGAGAGATGAAGAAGGTGGACAAATCAGAAAACAAGAAAACGACTATGTACAATGAAGTGGAAAGAAGAATGAAAACGATTTGAAAGAAGTGGTTGGTGATCTAAACTAAGAAAGAAAAGAAAAGAAGTAAAGAAAAGTAAAGAGATACTTACCGAGGTTGAGTGATGACTTACTTGGAAACCTTTTTGCAAGTTCTACCTTTTTGCTTCGGAGGCGTTCAACGCATAGATCATAAGCTCGAGCTCGGTCCCCGTGCACATTATATCGTCAAGCATATGAAGTACGAAGTGATGCGAGCTTGGAAGAGGAGAACGTCTTCATGAACTATCGCTGGCTCTCACGTAGCTTAATTCTACTTGCTTTGGAATTCACTTGTACACTCAATCAAACACAACCAAGGTAAAGTAGAAGGAGGAAGAGGAAAGCAAAACAAAACGGAAAGTAAAGATACAAACATAAACAAATGTTACCTTTATTGCTTACTGAAACCATGAAAGAAAGGAGGAGGATACATCGTCGGTGTCACTCTCAACTTCAGCCTCTCTCTCTTACTTACATGAATCTTCTTCTACCCTAAGTTACATCCAAATTACATAACAAGAAAGAAAAACCTAAACTACAAAGAATTAAAACTAGGCTAAATCCTAATCTGCCTTCACGTCCATTTTCAGTGCACAATATAGCCTTTTATAGGCATAAAACCCAACCACCAAGATCCCGGGGAGATCGGGGGAGCAACGCTCCCCGTAACTCCCCAAGATTGCCGCGGAAACGCGGCAAAAGCCGCGTTTCCGCGGCAAGGGTGTGGCCAGGTGGCCACACCCTGTTGGTGGGTCTCCCCGGTTTGAAGTGGGGTTCGTATCTCCTGCTGGTTTTCTTGTTGCTTCTTCAACCGTTGACTGAATCGACTTTTGATTTTCTAGCTTCGATTCCTCGATTCAAGGAGAGTTTTTCTCAACCCCTTGATATGCCAAGATATAGCCCAGATTTCTTCACTTCGAATTTATTCTGAATTAATTCAGAATAAAGTGGGCTTTTGGGCTTGTTCTTCTTTTATTCCTTTGAGTATTTGGGCCTACATTTAGCAAAGAAAAAAGACACTTATTAATATCATTTATTAGCAAACAAGTGTGGTAAAGTGACAACATAAATGCAATGTATGTGACAAATCACGGTTTGATGCGGAACCTTGTGCCTAAAGGGAAACCTGCAAATTACTATGATAGTACACGCAGGGGGTTGGGATACGTTACACCCACATCATCAGCAACCGTTCAAGTCAAAGACGATGAACCGATTCCATCACATTCAGCCTCATCCTCCGAGTGGGATTCAGATGTCAGTATAGGAGGAATGTTCAAAAACCTCACTGCTAATATGACCTCAAGCAGTCAATTGGAGCCCGCAGAAGCCACTGACGAGGAGCAATGGGCCCAGCAATCAGACCTTCAATGGGAAAAGCGATTCGAATCGCGCGAACCACCTACTGAAGACAAGGTGATGCAGGTCAACCTGGGAAGTCAAGATAACCCCAAGCCCATCTTTATAAGTGAAAGCCTATCACTTATAGAAAAGGAGGAATTGATAATGCTCGTGAAGGAGTATATAGATGTCTTCACATGGAGCTACGAAGATATGCCCGGACTTGATCCACAGGTCGCTATGCACCGTCTGAACATCAAGACCGACGTCAAGCCAGTCAAGCAGCAACAACGTCGGTTTCGCCCGAACATTATGGAAGCTATTGAAGCCGAAGTTCACAAGCTCATTGCATGTGGCTTCATCCGGGAAGAACAACATCCTGATTGAGTAGCTAACATCGTCCCCGTCCTCAAAAAGAACGAGAAAATACGAATCTGCATCGACTACCGTGATCTCAATACGGCCTGTCCCAAAGACGAATTCCCACTGCCCATCACCGACGTCATGATCGACAACACATGTGGATTCGAAAGAATGTCTTTCATGGACGGCTTTTCAGGGTACAACCAGATTAAGATGTATCCCGACGACGAGAAGCATACTTCGTTCCGAACACCATTAGGGGTATACTGCTACACGGTAATGCCCTTCGGACTGAAGAACGCCGGAGCAACCTATCAGCGGGCAATGAGTATGATCTTCCGCGATCATCTCCGAAAAACGGTGGAATGCTATGTCGACGACATTGCCGTCAAAGCCGCAACAAGAATGAACACCTTCGCGACCTGAGAACGATGTTCGACATAATGCGGGCCCATCAACTGAAAATGAACCCAACAAAATCCTTTTTGGGAGTGTCAAGTGGCAAGTTCCTTGGGTTTATTGTCACATCAAAAGGGATTCATCTTGACCCAGACAAGGTCAAAGCCATTCAGAGCATGCATCCACCAAGGAATCTCAAAGAGCTCAGAGGCTTGCAAGGCAGGCTGGCCTATATTAGAAGATTCATCGCAAATCTCTCAGGCCGCTGTCAGCCGTTCACCCGGCTCATGAAAAAGGATACTCCCTTCGTATGGGATCAAGCTTGTCAGGAAGCTTATGAAGACATCAAGAGGTACCTCACAAAGCCTCCAGTCTTAGTGGCCCCTACATCAGGGAAGCCATTCTTGCTTTATGTAAAAGCTTTGGACTACTCCCTCGGTGCCCTCCTCGCTCAAAAGGACGACAATGGCCACGAGCAGGCCATTTATTATCTGAGCAGAACTCTCATAGGAGCGGAATCTCGCTACAACCCTATTGAGAAAGAGTGTTTAGCTCTCGTCTTCGCTGTTCAGAAGACACGGCATTATTTGGTCGGCCAGACCATACATGTCATCTCCAGAGTAAACCCATTGCGTCTTCTTATGACAAAGCCAGGATCATTGAATTCAAGATTGGCTAAGTGGGCACTTTTATTGTCTCAATACAACATGATCTTCACGCCTGAGAAGGCGGTTAAAGGCCAGCCCTTGCAGAGTTCTTGGCTGCTCATCCAGTTCCGGAGCATTCAAAACTTCACGAAGATATCCCTGATGAAGTCTTCGAGTCTTATGCAACCTCAGAAGAGGAAGTGTGGCAGATGTTCTTTGATGGAGCATCGCGAATGGCCCTAAAGGCAAAATTATTGCCAGAGTGGGGGTTGTGTTTATCTCCCCACAGAATCATGTCCTGCCCAGAGCATTTTTCTTTGACAGAATCGTGCTCCAACAATGTGGCAGAATATAATGCTCTGCTCATTGGTCTTCAGCTCGCCCATGGAATGGGGGTACGCTACCTCGAAGCTTATGGCGATTCAAAACTGATCATCAATCAGGTTAAGGGCGAATACGAAGTCCGCCATGAGGACTTGGTGCCTTATTACCATACAGCCATCGAATTGGCTAACCTATTTGAAGGTTTCTACATCGGGCACGTGTCCCGATCTCAAAATACTAAGGCGGACGCCCTTGCTGCCTTAGGAACAACTCTAGCCTTGCCAGCCGATACCGAGTATCACCTCACAGTCGCAACTCGACATCTTGTATGCTCCAAGCACATGCTAAGAACTCGAGAAGTCTATAATGTCTCGACGAATCTTGAGCCGAGGGATTGGCGCTTTCCTCTCATTGACTATGCTTTGCACGGTCTGCTTCCAGACAATCCTAAAGAAGCGGCATCTATCAGACGAAGGTCTCTCCGTTTCTACTACGATCCGACTCTGAAGACACTTTACCGTCGTTCATATGACGGTGTCCTCCTCCGTTGCCTTTCCAATTCAGAGGCATAGGAAGCACTCCAAGAAGCGCACGATGGCACTTGCGGAGCTCATCAGCCAGGTCCAAAGCTTAAAGACAGGTTGCATAGACTGGGATATTATTGGCCACTATGATAGACGACGCTATCCAATATGCACGAAGGTGTAAAGCATGTCAGATTCATGCGGACTTCATACACCAGCCTTCGGAGTTGCTCCACCCGACTGCTGCTTCATGGCCATTTGAAGCATGGGGAATAGACGTCGTAGGACCAATCAGTCCTTCTTCGACAAAAGGTCACCGATTTATCCTAGCAATAACCGACTACTTCTCAAAATGGGCGGAGGCTATACCACTCGTTGAAGTCAAAACCTCCAATGTAGTTCACTTTATCAAGCACCACGTCATCCATCGATTTGGTGTTTCTAGGCGGATCATCCACGACAACGGTCCCCAATTCATAAGCCAAGTATTCTATCGGTTCTGCAATAAATACCGAATTCAGAATGTAGCTTCAACTGCCTATAATCCTGCTGCCAACGGCTTGGCGGAAGCATTCAACAAAACAATCATCAAGCTGCTCAAGAAATTCGTCTCCTCGAATAAGCGAGATTGGGACGAAAAGCTCGGTGAATGTCTTTGGGCCTACCGAACCACGGTGCGGACACCGACAGGCAATACGCCTTTTTTCCTGGTATATGGGTGCGAAGCAGTCCTCCCATTGGAAATCCAGATGCCATCGTTTAGCTCTGATTACTAAAATCACATCAGAGGACAATGATCGCCTACGCCTTCAAGAGCTCGAAGCTTTGGACGAGAAGCGACTACAAGCTCAGCAGCATATCGAGCTATATCAAGCTCGAATCTCAAAAGCCTTCAATAAAAAGGTCAAACAGAGAGTCTTCCAGAAAGGAGACCTGGTCTTAGCCGTCAGACGACCGATGATTATGACGCACAAGACCAAATGCAAATTTCAGCCTAAATGGGAAAGACCGTTTGTAATAGAAACAGTCTATTCAAACGGAGCATACCGCCTCGCGACTGCAGAGGGCGACCTACTCATGATGCCGATCAATGGCAAGTTCTTAAAGAAATATTATCCTTAATCAAGGATCCTTCTCTTGATCAAGTTAACACTACACCTCTGATCAAGATCTCCGTGTCTGGAGCACACACAAAGAGAGCCTTTTTCTTCCTCCAAGTGAGGTCATACAGCCGAAAATCAACAGGAACCGGGCCGCGCACCGGTTATCCTAAAGGGGAATCAAGGTTATGCAGACATTAACCTAATAATCCAATATCCTTTAACGATTAAGGATAGAGGAAAATGTTGGCCTATAAGCCCAACATAAGTCCTCGACAACTCATCATGCTGAGGGGAATAGCATGGCTAGCCCAACTCAAACGGTAGTTGGTAAAGGCATATCAAACCCGTTGACAGCTGGGGATTTGCTAAAAATCCTAAGGGACCAGTTCCCATTTGATTCCCTCTCCAAAGTCACTTACCAATTCTCATCCATAGGATGGTAAGGCCACATATATTCCGCTGTTATGTTAACATTAAACCTATGACAGCAGTTCCCTCATCTCTCTCCGAGAGAATGAGACCTCCAAAGTCACTTACCAATTCTCATCCATAGGATGGTAAGGCCACATATATTCCGCTGTTATGTTAACATTAAACCTATGACAGCAGTTCTCTCATCTCTCTCCGAGAGAATGAGACCTCCAAAGTCACTTACCAATTCTCATCCATAGAATGGTAAGACCACATATACATTTCGCTGTTACGTTAACATTAAACCTATGACAGTGATTCCCTCGTTTCTTCCCGTGAAAACGAGACTTCTCCCAAATTCTACTACAAACTCGATACTTATTGACATTTACAAAAGATAAGTATCACCAACCTTGAGCTTGGTGGCGTCTCATTCGGTTATGTCATTGCGACCTCTGAACCAGCAGACAGCTAAGTCTCAATTTCGAGCTTGTTGACATTTACAAACGACAAGTCTCAACCCCGAGCCCTGTTGACATTTACAAAAGACAGGTCTCGATACTTATTGACATTTACAAAAGATAAGTATCACCAACCTTGAGCTTGGTGGCGTCTCAATTGGTTATGTCATTGCGACCTCTGAACCAGCAGACAGCTAAGTCTCAATTCCGAGCCCTGTTGACATTTACAAAAGACAGGTTTCGATACTCGTTGACATTTACAAAAGACGAGTATCACCAATTTTTGAAGCTTGGTGGCGTCTCATCCGGTTATGTCATTGCGACCTCTGAACCAGCAGACAGCTAAGTCTCAATTCCGAGCCCTGTTGACATTTACAAAAGACAGGTCTCGATACTCGTTGACATTTACAAAAGACGAGTATCACCCTCTCTGAAGCTTGGTGGCTTCTCAACTAGTTATGTCATCGCGACCTCTGAACTGGCAGATAGCCAAGTTTCACCAATTTTTGAAGCTTGGTGGCTTCCCGACCAGTTATGTCATTGCGACCTCTGAATGACAGATAGCCAAGTTTCATCTACCATTGAGCTTAGTAGCGTCCCAATCGGTTATGTCATTGCGACCTCTGAACTAGCGGACAGCTAAGTCTCAACTTTGAGCCTGTTGACACTTACAAAAGACAGGACTCACCGATGCTTGCTGACATTTACAAAAGGCAAGTATCTCTCCTTCAGCCCCGCAAAGGGCTAACCTCGAGATCGCTGACGTCTTAATCGGTTATGTCATTGCGACCTCTGAACCGACGGATAGCCACGTCTCAAAGATTACGTCCTCAAGCAAGAACAAGATTGGAGATTCGACAGAAGCCAAACAAAAGAAAGAATTTCCATTAATTCCAAAAGATGGAGACACATGAAGGCATGTATACAATGACCTACAAGCGTACACTGTATGATCTGAGCCGCTCTCCGAGGGCGTTTAGCCTCGTCTTCCTATCATCAACAGCCTGGGCAAGCGCTTGTGACCTCAGCTCAGCCTCATCAAAGTCCACCGCCTGAGCCAGACGAGCTTCAAGTTCTGCCAAAGTTGCCCTCTGTGACAGCTCCTGCAGCGCAAGCTCCTCACTCTGAGCTTTGAGTTCTTTAAGCCGCGCAGTTTCCTCAAGACGCACCGGTATGGCCTTGGATAAGAGGAGATTTGCTTTCCTGATCATTTCCTCAGCCTTCGTAATCTTATCCTCAGCGCCAAGAAGAGCACTAGTGGAGGCGTCAATTGCACTTCCAACCTCCGCTTGCCTTGTTTCCAAGGATTTCAAATCAGAAGAGACGGCCTTAGCAGCCTCTTGAGCAGCAAGCTGGGCCTCGTGCTTTCGGGCAACAAGACAGGCGAGTCGCTCGTCAGCTAAGGACGCGGGTCTTAACGATAAAGACGGCGCCACTCCTCTACAGCCTTCTCAAGTTCATCCACCAGGAGTTCTAAAGCAGCAGCATGATGATACCCCTCAAAGTCCCGAATACTCTCAATGTCACGAGAGAGGACCACCTTCAGCTTTGAGAACGGTATAGGCGAGCCCTTCAAAACTAGGTCGATAGTTCGCTCCAAGCTTCTATAAAAGCTATCGACCAGGTCACCTATGTAATCATTCTCGGCCTCAGCCATTTCTGGCAGGGAGGCAACCTCGGAATAGTCCACCAGCCTGGTCGACGCCGTCGCAGAAGAAGCAGCGGGAACATTGACAGTAGCAGGGCTAGCAGAAGGCGATCTCGGCGGAGTCCTCATCGAAACCAGCACGCCAGCCACCGCGGAGGTAGGACTGGCAACCACCTCTTGAGCAGCAGGCTCAACCACCAGGGTTGGAGAAGTAGGGCTCGCAATCACCCTCAATGCCGCACTCGGCAAAACAGTCCGCACCTCACTCGTTGATGTGATTGGGAGTGAGGATACCTCCGGCACTACCGCCCCTTCAACCTCTGGTCCTTCAGCTGATTTGGGCCGATAAGAAGGCAGGTCGCCGTACAACGCGTCCAACACAGCAGCATCCGCCGTGGCCGAAGTGCTCATGTCACCCCTCGATCCCTCAGGAAGATCTACCGGCTCCCTTGAAGCTGATGCGTCTTGAGGCCGAACACCTGTAACAAGACTGCGGTTAGTCGGGACACTACATACAGAAAAAGCCAAGAGGGTACGACAATACCAAAGGATGATGTTGCCTCGAACATCTCGTCGGCCGTACCAGTCTCCAGAGGCTCCATCGGAAAGTTTTTGGCAGAATCAACACGAATAGCCGGCTCGCTTTCACTTGCCGAGTATCCTGTGGACCACCCGATAGAGCTCGATGCCTCAGGACTTCCTTTAGAAGTCCCAACGCCTGAAGGACCAACATCAGCCGCGCCACTCCCAGACTCTTCCGAGTGAGCAGGGGAACCGGCTGCAGCCCCATAAGTGAATAGGGGATCATAAAGTTCCCCTTGCTCTCCAGCCGTCTCGGCTCCTGCAACGAGAAGCAAAGGATGAGTTATTTGGAACACACCAAAAGCGTTAAATGAACGAGGTTAACCTCACCCAGACCTGGAGCGAATTCACCACTAGTCGGTTCAGCAACCGACGGTTCAGCCGCTAATGGGGCAACATGAGGAATCGCTGTAGAGGGGTGACCCTCTACGACAATTGTAGGAGCTTGGCGACGGGGCTTCTTCGCCGATGATTTCCTACGAGAGCTACCCGCCCGCTTTCTCTTGAAGTGGACGTCAGAATCCTCTTCTTCCACTCCTTCCACACGTCGTGGGGAAGATGTCCCCATCACACCAGAACCACCCGCAGGAGTATCAGCTCCAGCCCCCGCCTCGAAGCGAGGACTCCCTGCATCAGAAGCCTCGCTGTCATCCACAGCGATGAATTCTTCCAAACCGGGGACACGAACCCGTTTGCCTTCTCTCTTATCAGAGGCTTTCCGCTTCAGTCGCTGAGAGATTAACTTCACACCCGTACTATTGACATTAAATCCAGGAGGTGTGGAGTTGGAAGCCGCGTACCACTGGCAAAAGCATAGGGTCGTCGAGAGACCGGGGTCCTGCAGCGGCGTGCGTAGCCACGCCCCAGTGCCATCCGCAGTAAAGAACCGCCAGGCACGGGCCCCATCAATAAGACTCCCCATGAAAGCCAGGTCCGAATTGGGGTTGCCCACATACAGCTGGTCGTACCCGAATTGGCGGGCAAATCGACTTGGGACGTAGGGTTCCAGGTAGCAGGTATCCCCACTCCTGTACAGCAAATGCGAGGGCCGGATGCTGACCAGCCACTCGAAAACGCCCCGACTCATGGGAGACCGCCCTGACTCCGCATCTCAGAATTCCTCGTTGTATCTTGCGCCCCGAATGCGAGGAAAACAGCGGAACAGGCTATAAGCGTCATGACGACGCACTAACTTACGGGCCTCGGCCACGTAGGCTTTCATCCAAGAGCAACCTTCGAATCGGCGGAGAAGCGCCGTTCGAACACCCTGCGGAGGATCTTCCCTAGCTCCAATCAAAGTAGGGTAGTGTAAGGCGAACCACGCCATCAAGTAGGTGTACGGTAGACCCACCCTAGGATTGGGTCCATCGCAAGGAAGGATAGCACTCTTCCCACGTCTTGCCGCCGGTGGCCTACAGAAAGCCTCCGTTAGTGCGCGAAGGCCTCTTTGAATACAGCATACCATGGCTGGGAGAAGACCCAGACGGTGACCATGGGCCAGGCGAACGGCGGGTAGCAGAACATTCGGGTGGACGATGTCACCCGAGGAAGAAGGCACAACACACTTCTTTAACCAGACGGTTAAGAAACTGACCAGCAGCGCCTTTCGAGACATAGGCCGACGGGCCTGATGGTGAAAGCTCCGAAGGGTATCACCCTTCTCATAAGGACCTGCGTCTTCTGTTACGACGATATCCCTTTGGAGATACATCTCCATCCGTTCAACAATATCGCCATCAGTAACTCCGCGATGAGCTGCTTCAGGAGCATTCTTCATGTCTGGGAACAGGTAACTTCCCCAGCTCTTTAAGCTCTTCGAGCTACCCTTGCCACCATCGTGAATGCTAGAACAAATATGCAAGTGGCACATCAACTCCCGATAAGTCTCGAGTATAGCAGGCTCCTGCTTCTCCAGGAGAACCAACTCCGCCTCACAGGGAAAGTACTCTTCGTATGGAAGAGACCCGAAAGGCAAAGCAGAGATTTCCCACATCTCATGCAAAGCCATGCCCAGCTCGCCAACCGGGGTGAAGAAAGTCCCCAAAGCCGGGCAGTACAACTCAAGGATGGCGTAGAAGCACGCCACCTTCATCTCAATGTCGTAGCAGGTCGCCCTGACGGCCTCATAGAGATTCAACCCCTCTAAGTCCTCCTCGAAGTGAGCGAGGATATAGTTGGTCAACTCCGCCCACCATGTCTCAGGAGGATGAACCCACCGGGAGCCCTGAAGTCAGTTGCAGGATAGTTCCCGTCAACTGCGCAGAATTGAGTGCCAAAGGTCTGCGCCACATCCGGGTTCTCTCCTACTGGAAGTTCCCGCGATACCTTCCCAGGGTATAGCCCCATTATGCTGAGGGGAGGGCCCGCCCTCGAATAGCCCGACTGAAAGGTTAATCTCCCAACATGGACGGATTCGACGCTTCGGCTTACGCCCCACGCCATCTTCCGAGCCTGAGTCACATTCATGAAAGAAGATAAAGGAAAGTGTCGCTTAGTCGACGGAAGGTAAAACTTCTCGCCATCCAGTTGAAAGATCCATTGTCCTTCGCCTGCCTGCAACTGGCGATCGGGATCGGATGCGGCATCTCCGAACATAAAGTCGGGCTTTCTGTAAGTCTGACGGTCAACATCCTCAAGAGGAGCTGTGGTCAAGATACTCCGCGTGGTCTGCGGATGACCGCCTTGGATGAGTGTATCCCGGACGAGGGAGCTCCGTTCACTGAACAAAGAAGCCTGTCCATGGAACTGCAGGCTGAGGTTACCATCTGCTCCACTGGTCAGCCCAAACAGACTGCTCAGGAGATCGGGAGTGTAATGCACTGCAAAGACAGAAAAGAACTATGATTAGTTCAACAATCAAGTGAGGCATAGCCTCGCTCAGCAAGCAAGGCCAGCAAGGCGATAGCCTCGATGAAGCTTGATCTCGCGGATAAAACTGCATTTTTGCAGAAGGCGTCCAAAGTATCAACTTCGCTTAAACAGGAAGTGGTATAGCCCTAAGGGCTAACGTCACCAAGAGGGCATCATGGTCAAAAGTCACCCTTCGTGACCATGACTGAAGGAACAGACCTATATCCTGTTCCTCAACAGGATGGAGACTGCCCGAGTAATGGCTTCGTACGAGGAACTATTCGGTTCTTAATTCCCTTGTGCAAGGAAGATAGGGAGATTCAAGGAAACGAGTTCCCTAATGAGGACAGATCTTATTCGATCATCCTAATAGCCAAATGTTGGCTCCAAAGGAGAGAGACCACGGTCTCTAATCAGATAGGAAAATCCCTTACCGGTGACTGGTCGCTCGATGACCGGAGGAGGAGGAGGACCCTCCGCTGCAGAAGTCGCCACTTCTTTTCCCGCTCGTCTTTTGGGCGCCATTAAAGAGTTGCAAGAGTTCTCTGGGTTCTCTGAACAAAGAAGGAAGAGGAAGAGGGAAAGTCAAGAAATCTCTCTGAAAAAAGGAGATCTTTTCCTGCTCAGCCCGATCGGGCTTTTATAGGCCAATCAGCGCCTGAAACGAGGCCTCGAAAAGGGCGTGTGCCGCCGTTTCGAATTAATTCGAAACGCCGCCCAAAGCGCCTTCCCGAGAAGCGCTGCTTCGATTCCGCTAAGAGTTAACTTCGCCCTGGCTTAAAGTGCGGATTTCGCACAATCCTTCAAGGACATTCGCCGAGAGGCTTACCTTAGCCCTCTAAAAAGGCGCTGACATGCCAGTCTCGCGAAGATCACTCAAAGAAAGGACTATGTCCTTAACTCCGCATACGGTTTAGCCCCGCTATGGCCAAACCTTCAAAGAAAGCAAGCGAAGATCAGATGATTAGAAGATGAACTTTCATTGATTTAAAAAAAGAAGGGTACATTGATATTACATCGAAGTTGTGTTTCATACAACACACCCAGTTGCTCGACAGGGTAATTTGTGCAAAAAAGCATACAAGTGGTTTTACCCGCTTCTAAGTCAAACCGACTGGATAAAGGAGGCCTTCCTCCTGCACAAGGCTGTAATCAGTGGTGCCGCAAGGACACGGTCATTATTCTCCACAAAAATGGCAGGTCTTGCCAGGCCATTTTTGTTGAAGCCTGGCAATAAAAACCTATCGCCGCCAAAACGATAGATCACGTATAATGGGAATTGGCAGTGATACCAGTGATCTAACGGGTGTGAGGGCCGCTTTCCCGAAGTGGATCGCTCTTAAACGCCACCAAAGTTGAAAGTTGGCAATGATGCCAGTGATCTCACAGGCGACGCCCACTATCTTGAAGCGGATCATCTCCGACAAAGCGGCTACCAGCCTCACCTCAGAACGAATCATCTCGGATAAGAGGCTGCCGGCAGCCTCTGGGACATGCACTCGCTGCCCCGAATTGTTCCTCCTGCTTAAAAGTAAAGCTTCAACCGGGGAAGCATAAGGCAATTTTATGGTTCCTTCCATCAAGTCACAAGACTGGCGAGCATAGCCCACTGCAAGGCAAATCAGAACAGATTAGCAGTTAAGCACAGAAAAAATGCAAATCAGAATCTTTTGGGTCAAAGCAATCCAATTTCAGTAAAAGCAGAGGACAAGCCTCGCCTGCACAGCACTGATGGGCTGGCTCAACAAACGCCAAGTCCAAGCCTCGCCTATATGGCTAGCCAGACTGACCCCGTGGGATAGTCTTGACTCTGCCTATATGGCAAGACTGGCTCAACTATTGAAGAGACCAAGTCCCAAGTTTTGTCTGGGCAGCGGATTTAACATGAAGCGATCTTTCTAGGAAGCTATGCCAAAATCCTTCTCTACAGATCAGTCAATAGTAAGATGAAGAACAAGGGAAGCTAATCCCTGAAGCAGCTGCTAAAGCTGAATTAAGGGAGATGAATTCCCTAAAATCGGTGAAGTCGTTGAATGATCAAGACTTACCGTCCTTGGCCGGATAATGACCAGAGTGGGCATTCCCACTAGTTCAGAGATCTGAGTATCTCTTTCAAACCAAGAGAAGAGAAGAGAGGCAAAGCACTTCTCTTCAGAGGACTTCAAGTGTCCTATTTATAGGCCCCATGGCCTGAGCGCTGCCGCCTCAAGCGTGGAAGCACGAGCGCATTTAAGGCATTTATCACGCCTTGAGAAAAGGGACGGTCTCCCTTGGAACCGTGCAAAGGGAGAAACGTCTCCCTCATAAAGGCACTTATTGCGCCTTGAAGAAGGGAATATCTTCCCTCGAAAACGTGCAAATCGGAGAATATCTCCCTCGATCAGCACGAAGAAAGGAGTAATCCTCCTCGTAACCAGCCCACGGCAGTTGATCTCGGGAAAGCGACATGCCCTCCCAAGCGAACATGTCATCAGAAGCCCAAATGCGGGGCTACTAGCTGCGCAGCTACCCAGTCTACATGATTCCTCGGCGAATCTACATCCCAAAGCAGGATTTAAAGCGAAGCTGAACTCAACCATCATGGCGACGTTCATACTCCACACACCACCAATCAAAGCAGTTCAAAGTATTTCGAAGTCTGAGCCATTGCAGACTTCTGAAAACTTTGAAGGGGTCTTGTTGACACTTAAAAAAGACAAGATTCTCATTGGTCCGAACAATGTCCAAACTTGTTGACATTTACAAAAGACAAGTGACAGACGAGCTGAAGACCAGTTTTCACCCATCTCCGAGGGACAAGGAAGCAACTTGGACTCCACTGATCCAGCAAGCAGACAGTGAACCCAGATTGTTTCTAAACAGACCTCAGCAGGTCTAAGATGCTAACACTTAGCATCACACGAGCCCAAAGGGATAGCCTCGCTTGAGAGGCTAATATCACTCGACTTCGCCTTGAAGCCATTCAAAGCTTCGCCAGGAAGCTAACTCGCAAACTTCGCCACAGAGGACTTCCAGCTCCGCCAAAGGGTTTCTTTCGGACTTCGCCAGAAACCGTCTCTAGCTCCGCTATGAGCTCAATGCGGACAGCGCCGCTATGAATCTGCCACGGTCAACCTTTGACCAATCAAATCTCCGGATGAGATCGGATCCAATCAGATCAAATCTAATTAAGATCAAATCAGAGATCAAATTTGGCAGTTGATTGCCACAATCTCTTGACTCTTCTTAAAACGAGTAAGAAGATCAGGGAAAATCCTCCAACGATATGGAAAGGATTAAGAAGATCAACCGACCTGCCAATTCTAGCCTCGCAGCAAGGCTACTTTCCAGATTTTAAACAGATTCGATTCAATCTGTTTCCATATTTTCAAGGGACGATTATACCCTTGCTCTCCCTATAAATAGCCCGCCAAGGGTACAAGGAGAGAGACACAGAGGAGGATCGATCGATCAAGACACAGAGGCATACAAGAGGACTCCACAAGCAGAGGTTTCTTCATAACGCACTGTGCGTTCTCAAATTCAGAGACCTTTTAGAGAATTGCTTTCTCTATTCAGGGTGTTGATACCCTAACATCGTCCTTCTTCTCAAGGAATCTCCGGAACCAGGCGAGAAGGAATTCCTTATTGAAGGCAATTTTGAGAAGCAGCAAGAGGGTTCTACCAACCTTCTGTTCTCTGATTCCCCGAACCAGGCGAGAAGGGAATCTCATCGCTCGCATCGTCAAAGGGACAAAGTGGTCGCGCGCTGACCAGACTCCTATCGGCACACTTCTCCAGAATCTCTGAGGAGATCTACTTGTAATCTTTTTTTTAGAATACTTGTAATTTAGCTCCTCAAACTCTTTTTTGTAAGTTTTCCCCCTTTGCAAACATAATGGAAAACAAAAAGTGCTTTAGCCTAGCCTCGCGTGATAGGCGAGGCTGAACTCTGCAAAGAGTTGAATTAGCTTCACATGATGAAGCTATTTGAGCATTTAGTGCTTTGGTTTTGCCGCTAGCGACGAGCTTAGTACTGCCCAATAGTGTTGATGATGTAAGCGGGGCTGCAGTAACCTCGTTGTTAGCACAAATTGCTTTAGCCTTACCCTCACGGGACAGGGAGGCTTAGCTCTGTGAAGAGCTGAAATAGTCTTACAGTCAGAGATTATTTTAGCTTCGCAGGAAGCTGAATCAAGAGATCTATCTCTACCCTCGCGTGAGACTACGAATTTTGCAATCCATGTAGCCTTAGCAGAGGCTGTTTTAGATTCATGAGGAACCTTTATAGTTTCGCACATAGTATTAACATGCTGGCGCGAGGCTATGTTAGTCTCCACTGAGACTGTACTAGACTCGCATAGAGTCTATTTAGCCTCACCTGAGACTAGAATAGGCTTGTAGAAAGCCTTATTTGTCTCAACAGAGACATGCTTCTAAGAGGTAGCCAAAGGGACTCTGTCTACGCTGACCTCCCTGTGCTTGCGCACATGTAGGGGGCTTGTGCTACCCCTAGAGAGAAGTTGTTCAAACCTCTCTTGGTTAAAGTGAATGACCGATGTCTCAGCAATAGACCCGAGGATCTGATCGTCGCATTGCGGCACTTGATTCTCAGAAGTAGAGAATGCATTCCCCAGCGGAGTCGCCATCTTGTTTTTCATTGAAAATTCAATAAAGAAAAACTTATAAAATTGTGAAGAGAAAGTTACAAGTAATCAAAAAAGAAGGAAAAGATTACAAGTATCTAATCTGAGATTTAGGAGAAGTGCGCCGGTGGGAGTCTGATCAGCGCGTGACCACTTTGCCCCATTAACGATGCGAACAATCGATCTTCGAATGCTATTTCCTGAGAATTCCTTCTCGCCTGGTTCCAGAGATTCCATGAAAAGGAGGAACGTCTTAGAGTATTAGCACCCTTATCTTAGAGAAATAATTCTCTAGAGCTTCTAGGAAACAAGAAAATTTGGCCTTGCTAGCTCTCTCGATGCCTTCAGCTCTGACGCTTTTTGCCCGATCCCTGAACTCATTCTCAGATGAGCTATTTATAGGCTCTGGAGGGGTTTAACTGCCCCTAGAATTCAGCCACGACTAATAAAAGTCAACTAGTCTCACGCCGAAGGCTGTTTTGAGCTTCGTGTGAGGCTATAACGCCAGTGCTAGGCTAAATGTGAGTCGCATGTGAGGCTAGATAGGCTCATGCGAGCCTAAAAATGGCCTATTGACCCATCCATTTTCACTAAACGTGGGGTGAAGTGGGCAGGTGTAATCGCCCACTTAAAGTGATATTAATCCCACTAACGTAGTGGAGTTAGCCCACTAAATACTAGGTCAAAATTTTGACCTGGCCAACCTTTACATAGAGGTGTAGAAAGCCTCATGCAAGACTGGGTTTAGCCTCGCGCGGAGCTAGTATAGCTCCACATGCGGGGCTACAAGAAAGCTTCAGGCGTAGCTATAATTAGCTTCTAGCGAAGTTGTAGATAGCTTCAAGCGAAGTTAAAGGTTAGCTCTCTGCAGAGCTGTGTAGAGCTTCAAGCGAAGCTCTTAAGAGAAGATACAGGTGAAGCTAATATCTTAGCTTTTTAATAAGGCTATAAAGTTTCAAGCGAAGCTATCCTCTGATTCATGCTTAGGCCTTGTTGCAGGTGATGCTTGTCTTACTGTCTGCTTCACTGAATTAGTAAGTTTCAAGGCATTGCTTGGTCTCTGAGGATGGGTAGATCTTGGTCGTCAGCTTGTCCGCATTTGTCTTTTACAAATGTCAACAAGTTGGACATCTTTCTGACCAGTTGAAAAGTTGTACGGGAGTTTGTCTTTTTTGAGTGTCAACAATCATGTGTTGATTCAAAAGCTCGCGCTTCAAGTTCGCATCAAGTATTCGAGATGGAGTCAAGCTCTTTGGATCATGTTTGGATCGAGTCGTCTTAAAAAAGATCGACAAGAAGACTTGTATCTAGGTTTGTTTAGATGTTTGTTTTGTTTAGATCTTGTGCAAGGGTAGGATAGCTGAGTTGCTCAAGTACACACACAAAAGTTTATTGGTTTCGATTTAACCGGTTTTTGTGTCAAAAGCTTATGTTTACAGAATTTATGTTTTCAATAGAATAAGTTTTACAGTTTGCAATATGTGTTGGATTCTATCAACACATATTTGAGCTTCATATATTTATAGAAACTTATTTCTATGCATTTTGGCTTTGGATCCTTAAGAATACATCGTTCGGTTTCATGAATAGATTTCATCAAAACAAGTTTACATGGGTTACTGTGTATTGAATTTCATTCATATGCACTCATGCTTCTTATGTTTAGAAAAACTTATTTTGATGTGTCTAGCTCATGTGTTTAAGTTTTGTTTCTATCAAAACTTATTTTGATCCTTATAGTCAAAAACAAGTATATATATCATTTAGTATGTGTATTGGATTATATCCATACACATCATTCTTCAAATGTGTTTCAATATCTTGTTTTTGTATTTATACAAGTTTAGAGAAAAATCGGATTTCCATTCAAAGTTTGATTTTTGAAAAATATAGTTTTGTTTAAAGCTTTAATTTTTATACCTCAAAAATAGTTCACATATTTGTAATATGTGTTGATTTTTTATCACACATATTTGTACTTCAATTTATTTACATGAACTTATTTTTATGGAATTTATAAGTTTATTGAAATTTATATGGGTTTCAAAGTTTTTTTAACCCTGAAAATTGGGTGTTTGGGCTGCTTACGGCCGACCGACTGGTTAACCGAAGCAATGGCTCGGTCGACCGGGCGATCGACCGACGTGCACAGAAAAGTGCACATGCCTAGAGCCTTGGCTCGATCGACCGACTGGTCAACGTAGCAAGGAGCGGTCGACCGACTGGCTCATCCAACTCTCGGGTACGGGCTGATCGATCAAGCGATTGACCGACAGAGAATTAAAACTCTCTGTGCCTTGGGGGCGGTCGACTGACAACCCTAACCGTCAGAAATTTGACCATTGGTCTGTCGACCGGGCGGTCGATCGACAGGCCAATCTGGCCTGTGTTCAGCCCCTAACGGCTAGTTTTCTGAACCTCTATATAAAAGATTCATTTGGCCAGTTTTTGGCAAGATTTTCAAGAGCTAATTTTTTTTCCACATAACTGAGTTTTCAGCAAGTTTTTGAGCTTCAAATTCTCTATCTTTATTTTGTTTCAAAGTTTTGGAAAATCAAAGAAAATCAAGTTTTGTGAATTCTAGTTTTGTTCTTCAATTTCTTCATCTATCAAAAAGTTTTGCGCAAGAGTTTTCTTTGTGTTTTCTTTTCCAAAATCTTTATTCACTCACATACTTGAGCTATCAAATTCAAAATCTATCCTCTAAGATCTTGTATTGTGAGAGGTGTTTTGTTTGTGGTCTTTTGAGATCATGAAGTCTTGTTTGTGATCATTGGATCTCCAAGTTGTAAATTTCTTTTTGCTTTGTGCTTGGCTTAGTACCTTCCCACTTGTGTAGAGGTGTGAGAGTTAGAGTTGTATACTCTTTATTTGTATTGTTGTAATTCCTATGTGGAGGTCCCTTTGTGGAAGGTCCTTGATGGACATAGTGGAAATCCTTCTGTGTGAAGGCAGGGATGTAGAGCAATGGTCGAACCTCAAAACATATCTTGGTGTTTGCATTTGGATCTTTCTCTCTCAACTCTCTACTATCTTTTATCTTACATTGCTGTTCTTGCTCATTTTTATATATGTTTGATATAATTTGTATGCTCACACTTGTATTGAACTAAGAGAGATATTGAAGCACCTCAACTCATAATTTAGAGGAATCATGAGGAAATGTTTCAGAGACCTTAACGGGGAATTCAGACTCACTCTTAGTTATACATTGCGTGTTAGGGTTAAAGTTTTAATTCCGCATTATTTATCATTTGATTAGCACTACACCTATTAACCCCCCAGGTGTATTTTTCAGTAACATGTAAGTAATTTCGCCTCTCAGCTCTTTACAGCTGTATCGCTTACAACATCAACTACAACAGGTACACCAGATGAATATACTCGATGTACTTACAAACATATATCGCGTAATCAACACTATAGAAATATGAAAAAGAAATAAATTTGACATTAATTTTTTTTACCATGAAATATGTTCAATAAAAATTGAAAATTGATAAATATTTCAAACTAAACTTACATGTTAGCCTATATGGGACATCTTGCATCCTTAATATTATATTTTTTTTTCATCTTCTTCTTAAAATCTTTCTCAAATATTTTTAACAGTTTTTCTTTTTGTATTTACAAAATTTAAGAATAATATTTATTTTTAATGCAATTGAATCCAAATAAAAAAATCAGTATGATCAAGATTATGTTACCATTGTTCTAGCGTCGCTCTGGTACAGTTTCAATACGCAGCTGGATTTATCCACAGGAATCAAGGAGTTGTAAAATACCCACTCTTGTATTTGGCAGTTAAAAACCAAGAGGGTCCAATGGAACCCAGCATCATCAGTACTGTGTTGAGAAAATTGTGAAGAGAAAGTTACAAGTAATCATGATTTTCTGAAAATTTTCCAAATTAATTTATAAAATCTTCAAAATCGGTGTCCACCGTATCACCGGTCAATTCAAGGATTTTTAATTTATAATCAAAGTTGAATTTCTCGATTCACATTGCTTCTTAGAATCACATTTTCTACATTAACGCATTTTCTAAGATTTTTCTGAATTTATCAAAGTTTGACTGGCTTTGATGTCGACCGGTATTGCTAGTCGATTCCAGAATTTTTAATTTACAAATAGAGTCAAATTTCTAAAATTTGCTTTCACATTATCTCTTAATCATAATTTCTATCTTAATGTATTTTTGGAGAATTTTTGAATTTATCAAAACTCGGCCGGATTTGGTGTCAGCTAGTATCGCTGGTAGATTCCAAGATTTTTATTTTGAAAATAAAATTTTATTTCTGAAAACTGATTTTATATTATTTCTCAGGATGATGTTTTCTACCTCTGGGTATTTTTTGAAATTTTTTTGGAACAGTCGATATTTCCCGACAATATTATAATATTGTTATTTTAAGGAATCTTCTCATTTCTTTCTTTCTTTCTTTTTCTTTTTCTTTTTCCCCACTCCACTAAGTGACCCACTCCCCTCCATTTAATTCCCCTCCCATCCATTAGTCCTTTTCAATCTCCTTCTTTCTTTTTCTTTTTCCTTTTCTTTCTTTTTCTTTTCCTTTTTTCCTTCTCTTTCTCCTCCTTATCTTTCCTTCTTTCTTTTTCTTTTTCAGTTTTTCTTTCTTCTCCTTCCCCTGGCGCGATGCAGAGTTCCTCTTCCTCTCTTTCTCCTCCAAATTTCTCTCTATCTCTCCCCTAATCTCTCAATTTCTCTCTCAAATCCCACTCTCCATCTCTTCCTCTCTCTCCACCACTCTTCAATTTCATCTCTCACCCTCTCTCTCCCTCACTCTCACTGGCCGCCGCCACCGCACCCCTTGGCACGCCGCCCTCTCCGGCGAGCCTCCGGCCTCCTCTCCCCCACAACCATTCTATCTCTTCTCCGTCTTCAGCAAACAACAATGACAACACCATCACAAATACCTCCTCCCTCTTCCTTGGGGTGGCCCGCGGCCACCCCTGGCCTCGGCGCTGGCGGTGGTCGGCGCCACTCCTCCCCTGCGCTACCTGGCCGCGTGGTCACGACCAGGGCGTAGCAGCCAGGGCCAGAGGCCCTGGTTGCGTGAGCAGTATGGGGGCAACAACCCCCTTTTCTCTCTCCCTGTTCTCTCTCACTTTCTCTCTCTACTATCTCTCTCATCTCTCTCTCCATGTTTCTCTCTCTATTATCTCTCTCCCTTCGTTTCTCTCTTTCTCCTATTCTCATTGTCTTTCTAGCTCTCTCTTTCTCTCTCTAAATAATTCTCTCTAGCTCTCTCTTTCTCTCTAGTTCTCTCTTTCTCTCTCCAGATCTCTTTCTCTCTCCAGCTCTCTCTCTTTCTCTCTCTATACCTTTCTCTCTAGATCTTTCTCTCTCTTCTTTTCTCTTCTCTCTCTTATTCTTTTCCTCTCTCTAAAAATATTTATAAATTATTTTTAATATATTATGGCGCGTGCGCGAGTTTTTGGGATTCCAAATTTCACGGCATTTTTAAGGATTTAGGCGAGTGTCCTTGCCTCGTTTTGGGTTTTCCCGCTTCGTCGGATTAACTTGTATTGTATCTGTATTTGAATTTGTACTCATATTTTATATTGGGCTGGGCCCTTGTATTTGTATGCGGTCGAGTACCCAGATTGTGCATGTATATGCCTGTGGCGAATGTTTGTACTAGGGTAGTTTACTTCCTATACATATGCCATGCCTGTGATATTAGCCTCCTACTGCCTTATTACGTGCGTGTGATTGCCACTAACACTTCTGCAGGTACTCTTGCCTTCGGGCCCAACCTTCGGGCTTAAACTCTCTGAGTTTTCTAGCTTCGCCGGAGGCATAGCTAAGTCATGTGGCTGCGAACCGAGCTTAATTGCGTAGCCTCGTCAGGCGTGGCTTACTATATTTTCGCTTTTCTTGAACTCTCTGGGTTTTACTAACTACACCGTGTGTCTGCGAGCCGAGTTTAATTGCGTAACCTCTTCAGGCACAGTTTAGCTACATCCTCGCGTTGCTCAGCCTCCAAGCTTAACCTCTCCGAGATTTATTAAAGTCCTTTGAACTTTTTATATGCTACGCTGGTAGGCGGACCTAACGTCAGCATTTTATCGAACTCCGTTCGAGCGTAGTTACTCTGTGAGCGTGACTTCGTGAGCGGTAGTATGGCGTTTCATGCACATGCTGCGACACGTGTCTTTAGCTGTGCTACGAGCAATAGCCACGCAGAGCGTGATAGCATTTAGTGTTGTATATTATCTTCGCTCCAGCCCGCATAGCTTCGCTTGAATGATCGCTTGCTTGCTTTCTCGCTTGTCGGTTCTCTTGACTGCTAGTCATATATGCATATGTGTTGTTGGTACTAACCTCTCCTGCAGGTACATATTCAGCCTCCAGGCTTAACATCTCTGAGGTT
Source organism: Agave tequilana (assembly GCA_038442645.1). Lineage (NCBI taxonomy): Eukaryota > Viridiplantae > Streptophyta > Magnoliopsida > Asparagales > Asparagaceae > Agave > Agave tequilana. Next base: position 144,329 of record JAVJIF010007209.1, read on the forward strand.
TATGAACGACTAGCTCTATTTTTAGCATAGCCTGATAGGCATGTTTAGCGCTCAGTATTTTATTCACTAGATTCGTCTAGGCGGGTGCTGCCGGATTTAGACTCGCATTTTAAGCTGAGTCGTCTCGGTAACTCTGTCAAGCGCATTAGTGACTAAACATTGTTCGATGTCTGTACCTCCATCTTGCTCAGCTCCACTTGATTATACTCAGTTACTACTCTATCACTTGCCATGCACATGCTTGGTATGTTAACCCTTACCATGCTATCACCTGACACTTGACATGATACTCTTGACACTTTCCCCTGTTATGATATCACTTATCACCTGCCACCTGTCATGTTAACACATGACTTGTGATTATCACATTTACGGGAATCCTGTCTTGATATCATATATTATATACAGTGACATGTTATCCTGTATTATATACAGTGACATGTACTCTTGTTATACATGTACTCATGTACTCCTGAATTCCTGATCATGTCATGCTCATGTTATTCCCGTAAATTGATAATTACATAATTATTATAAATAAGACAACTTGCACCGGGTTTCAGAAAAACTGATGGGTCCCGAATAGCTTCATGTTTATGGTAGTCATATCGAGTTTACGCGTGGCCACATACTTGAGGGATCATCTGGCGGCCACCAGGGATTCCGTGGGGATATATTGGCACCCCTACTCCTCCTGTTTATTCCTGCCGGGTATGCACAAACCCTAAGCCTATTTCTATGAGTGTGCAATTCCCTATTTCTATTCGGGCGTACAATAAATCCCAGTACCTAGCGGTATGTTCCGGTTCAGCACCGGATACTCCTGGACCGTTGTCCGGGGCAAGTACGGGGCCCATCTAAACATGGTTTGTCAAACTCCATCAGTTTTCAAATAACTGGCTCTATAAGTTGTAAGTGAAAGTATGTGGAATGGGACACATACTAAAACCTACATCTTAGACTGCCCCAATTATAATAAGATATTAATATACAATTTGTTGTGTTGTTTTGCAACTCGAGTTGTATATGTTCGGATTTTGGTGACATGGAAGAAAGGTATATAGATGAGGGTTTTCTTTTTGGATTATTCCTTTGACGTACTAGTCTCATGGAGCCGTGACCTAAACTTGTACGATTTGTTTTGCTCGTATGGGATTTTATTCAGTTTTATCGGTTTTATGTTAGTTTAGGAGATAACTGTATTGCCTTATCTACTTTACTTACCGCCTCCTTACTTGCTCCTGTATGCATGTGCTTACGACGTGATTTTCAATACATACTTATGACTTGGATTTATCGATGCACATGTGCTTATCTCTGCACGCCAATTGGCATTCACCACATCACTTGTTAGGAAGTTCTGACTCCCCTAGATCCTCATGCACAAATCTCGGAGCATGGAGCTTATGGATTCTCTCGGATGCTGATCAGAGATGCGCAGCTGAAGTATGGATCATCAGCAGACCGTCTGAGGCCCTATCCTTCCAGGCCTCCTTACTCGGTTCTAGAGTTTTCCTGTTATGACTCTGAGCCTCCTTTTATACTTTTATATTTGTATATCTCCTTGTATCTCATATATTACGCCTCTTGGTGATGTAACATTCCTGTAATATTAGATCACATCTTGTGAAAACTATGTAATTGTATTCATATGTTGGAATGTATAATGCACCACGTGCTTTCGTACTCTGATTCTTACCTGTACTGTTAGCATATATACGTGAGGGTATTTCTGACCTACATATATACGTCGCAGTAACATCTCCGTACTCGCGGGATCAGGGCGTTACAAAAATACTGAAACCTGCAATCTTAAGTTTGAAATGTGATTAAAATCATTTTTTATTTCAAATTATTATTTTCAAAGACTGCGACTTGGGTTGTAATATTCTTAAAACAAACATATTTAAAAAAGTGAAAGTCGCAGGTAAATTTTGAAATTTGATTAAAAATCGCTTTTAACTCCAAATCAGTATTTTTGAAATATCGCGACGTTGGTCGCATTCGTTCTAAAAGAAACATATAAAAAGGTTGAAAGACGCATTCTAACGCTTGAAATGTGATTAAAAGATCATTTATATTCGAATTTTTTGTTATGTGATCGGTTATTTCAAAATTTAGATGCAAGATGAAGCTGGAAGACAACTTTTTGTTTGTTAGGATTGCGATCTAAACCAAAATGATGTGTACAATGTGAAATATTTGATTAAAATCTATATGAATGCAAACAAAATGAAAAAAAACCATAATTTTTTTTTAAAAACAACCAATTTCTAGGATTTCCACTTGAAATTTACCCTTTTTGATTCTTACTTGTCATCCTGATCCAATTTTTTTATCACTATCAAATTTGATGTAGATGAATTAGAAATTTCTAATTCCAGATTACTTTCACTGAAATCCAATGAAATTCACAAACTTTTTGTTCCAACGAAAATTTGTGGATGATGAGTTTTTTCTGGGTTAAAAGTAAAACTGAGGGTATTTTTGTCCTTTGCTAAAGTTAAAATGATTGATGGTCCTTTTTCGGGATTTTCCCCTTAATTACAGCCTACTGCTCTGTCACAGATCTATGACAGAGATTGCGACACGTAGCTGGCAGAGTCTCTCTCAGTTGGCGCTGAGGTACAGAAACTCTCTCTCTCTCTCTCTTTATATATATATATATACATATACACACACACACACACACACACACACACACATATACATATATATATATATACAGAAATATGTATATCAGATACATATATATATAGACACACACACACACCACACACACACATACATATACATATATATATACAGAAATATGTATGTATATCAGCCGACGGCTGAGAGGCTCTCTCAGCGTGCGGTGATGTGGCACATTATGAGCCACATAATTCGACAATCTAAAATGACGTCCCGCTTTTGAAAATAATTAAAATTACTAAAAGCCCCTATCGTTTGTCTTTTCTTGGGATGATGTATTACTTTATTATTATTATTTCTCCTCTTTTATATGTCTATCTCTCTATGTCTTCTCACGCTGTCAGATCTAGATTTTTGACTTATAAAGAATATCGTTCTAAAAAAGCGAGAGCGGGATCAGATATTAATTTTTAGTCGCAGACCTAGATCTTCAGTAACTATTTTGACAAGTTCATGTTCCCTCGGGATGTCAGCTTCAATATTTTCATCGTGATTTTCTCTTCTTTTCTTCCAAAGTAAGGCCTATCTGAAATTTTTCATCATCAGAAATATTGACCATTCGATTTAAAATTTGAAAGACAAGTAAAATACACATAAATATATAACCAATCTGTCATAGATGCGACTGAAGTCGCAGGAAAAAAATATTTTAAAGCTGCCTTTTCATCAAGTCTGCGACTTTGATCGCATTCATAATAATAAATTATCAGATAAAATTGAATTATGTGACCATAGTCGCAGTATGAAATTTCATCTTCAAACCATTTGTTTTACAAGACATCGACCAAAGTCGCAGTCCAATTAAAATTTATTAATAAAAAGACTGTGACCTTAGTCGTAAAAATGAAAAATAAGTTCAAAAAGACTGCTATTACATAAGACTGCGACCAATGTCACAGTCTTCAGTCGCAGTCTTCTAATCATCTTAATTACTTAACTTTCGAGACATTGTTCACTGCTTCAATTGACTATGTCTCTTATTTCATAAGAATGCGACTATGGTCGCAGTATCCTATTTAATTACTTAATAAAAAAATATTATGACCAAGGTCGCATTGTTATCAAACAAAACATTCTCAAAGAGACTGCTGTTATATAAGACTGCGACCGAAGTCCCAATCTTCTAATCATCTTAATTAATTAACTTACGAGATTATTGTCACTGCTTCCATTGACTGCGACTCTTATTTCATAAGACTCGTTTCATAAGAATGCGACCATGGTCGCAGTATCCTATTTAGATTACTTATAAAAAAATACTATGATCACGGTCGCATTGTTATCAAGCAAAACATTCTCAGAGAGATTGTTGTTCCATAAGACCACGACTGAAGTTGCAATCTTCTAATCATCTTAATTAATTAACTTACGAGATTATTGTCACTGCTTCTATTGACTGTGACTCTTATTTCATAAGACTGCGACCATGATCGTAGTATCCTATTTAGCTTAGGAAGGTCAAAAAAATACTGCGACCCTAATCGAAAAAATAAAAAAAGGCTACAACACTGCGACCAAAGGTCACAATGTAAAACAAAAATAAATCTAAAAAGTGAAAATAATATTAAAAATTAAATTCAAAATTTTTCTTTTAGAAATTGCGACTTCGATTGCAGTTTCAGAAAATAAAAAAAAACTGTTTCAAGTCGCGGTAATAGATTTTTATTGTGATTAAACATCTTTCAAAAAAAACTTGAACATAAGTGCGACCATGGTTGCATTCTTTAAAATAAATTATTTTTCTAAAATTTAGTTATCAAGATCTGTAATTTTTTATTTGAAAAAGCTCAAAATTTTCTGATGTGTAATTTTTTTTAGTGGAGGAACAGTTGTAGTAGGTAAAAGTGAAACTGAGGGTATTTCAGTCATTGGGCAACGAAAAGTGGTTGAGAGTCTCCTTTTTCCGCCTAAAATTTTGACTTCTCTGCGGCTAATATGAAGCCACGTCATGCCGGCTGAGAAACTCGCTCAGCTGGCGGCTGAGGTACAGTAACCCTATATATATATATATATATATATATATATATATATATATATATATATATATATATATATATATATATTTGTGTCCTTTCAAAAAGATTTGAGGCCGAATCCTTCCCACTCAACTACCAACATCCGACATTCAAATATAAGATCCACTCCGTTGAAGTTGATCTATATTATTTCAAGTATCTATAAACTAAAAATCAAGGGTTTTGAATACATTTTGCCCATACATCAAGTAGGAAAAAAACGGACGGCCTAAATAGTAAATTGGTTAGTTTGATAGTGTAGAACATCTGAAACCTAACAAAAATTGGTTTGTAGGGTTTTTTAAATGTTTAGATCATAATCAAATGGTCGGATCGAGAATTTGTATGTCTAAAGACATAGATCTAATCAACTTACTACTTTCGGTCGTCCATTTTGTGCCGCTTGATGGATGGGCAAAAAGTATTCAAAATATTTGATTTTGGTTTATAGAACTTGAAATAATATAGATTAACTTCAACATAGTGGATCTTCTATTCAAATGTTGGAGGGTTGTATTTAAGTTGGAAGGATTTGGACTCAAATCCTTTTAGAAGGACACAAGTGTGTGTGTGTGTGTGTGTGTGTAGGGTCAAGTGCTCCCAGTAGGTCTCTTTAGATTACAATCTAAGGAGGCGGCCTAAAACCCATCATGTACCATTCATATAAATGATCCACTCTATTTATCATGATTTTCATGTCCTAAAATGCTTATATATAAAAAAAAAAAATGCACTTCGGACCTTTTTTACCCATCAATCAAAAGGTGTCATTTGTTCTATTATTGAAAAATCGTTAATTTTGTAACCATTTGATGCATGTATAAAAAGTATCAAAAGTGTGATTTTTATACACAATCATTTTAGGATATGTAGATCAAAATGAATAAAGTGAATCATCCATAGAGATGCTCCATGGTGAGATTTTCGGCCATCTCCTTAGATTGTAATCTAAGGAGACCTACTAGGAGCATTTTTTCACACACACACGCGCGCGCGCGCGCACGCACACACACATATATATAGAGAGAGACTTGTGTAGTTCTGGAAGGATTTGAGCCCAAATCCTTTCCACTCAAATACCAACATCCTACATTCAAATACAAGATACACTCTATTAAAGTTGATCTATATTATTTAAAGTAACTAAAAATTAAAAAAACAAGTGTTTTGAATATTTTTTACCTATCCATCAAGCGATGCAAAATGGACAGTCGAAGTAGTGAGTTAGTTAGATCTATGTCTTTAGACATACAAATTCTCGATCTGGCCATTTGATCATGATCTAAATATTTAAAAACCTCTACCAACCAATTTTTGTTAGGTTTCAAATGTTCTACACCGTTAAACTAACCAACTCACTATTTAGGCTGTCTGTTTTTCCCTTACTTAATGCATGGGAAAAAAGTATTTAAAATACTTGATTTTTGGTTTAGAGATACTTAAAATAATATAGATCAACTTCAACGGAATGGATCTTGTATTCGGATGATGTATGGTTGTATTTGAGTGAGAAAATTTTGGGCTTGAATCCTTCTGGAACTACACAAGTCTCTCTCTCTACACACACACACACTTATGTAGTTCCAGAAGGATTCGAGTCCGAATCCTTCCCACTCAAATACCAATATTCGACATTCAAATACAAGATTCACTCTATTGAAGTAGATCTTAATATTTAAAGTAACTAGAAATAAAAAAAAATTATGTTCTTTGAAAACTTTTTGCCCGTCCATCAAGCGGAAAATGGATGACCGAAAGTAGTAAGTTGGTTAGACCTATGTCCTTATACATACAAATTCTCGATCTAGCCATTTGATCATGATCTAAACATTTAAAAATCCCTACAAACCAATTTTTGTTAGGTTTCAAATGTTCTACACCGTTAAACTAACAAACTCACTATTTAGGCCGTCTGTTTTCCTCTACTTGATGTATGGACAAAAAGTATTTAAAATACTTGATTTTTTGTTTATAGATACTTGAAATATTATAAATCAACTTCAACGGAATGATCTTGTATTCGGATAACGTATGGTTTTATTTGAGTGGGATTCAGGCTCGAATCCTTCTGGAACTACACAAGATTATATATATATATATATATATATATATATATATATATATATATATAATATATATATATATATATATATGTGGGCTTACTGTACCTCAGCCTGCAGGCTGAGAGAGTTTTCTCAGCCTGCGGGCGTGGCAACATCACCGCCCCACATCTGTAAAAAAATTTGGCGGACAAAATCCTGTAAAATCCCGCCCAATTTATTGCCAATCACCTCAACATTGTATTTTTCGAAAATACCCTCCCTCACAACCTTTTACCTTATTGTAAAAAAATTGTCTTCCAAAAAAATTTACAGCTCTAAAACTTCAACCGACGGTTCTGATCCAATTAGTTCTTTTCCTTCAAAAATTTGATCCGTTTTTTAAAAAACATATTTGCAACTGATGGCGCCTAAGAAATCATCCGTCGAAAAAGGTACTACAAAAATGATATTATCAAAAATTTTTAGGGTTTATGTATTTTAATAGTTTTAAATTTTTTAAAGATTTATTTCTGAAGTCACATGTTTTTTTAATTTTTTTTAAATATTGAAACCATGGTCGCAATTAAGAAAGAGATTTTCAAACTTTAGACGATAAAGGTCCTATTTTTTGAAAGTTTTTATTATTTACTTCTATTTTTACTGTGTCGCAGTTCAGATCTGTGCGACTTTGGAATTTTTTTTTTTTACCTTTCCTTGTAGACGAATGTGACGTAGGTCGCAGTATATGAAACTTACTTTTTTTTCTTACATACTGACGACATGGGTCGCAGTTGTTTAAATAAGAGTTGTAGTCTCAAGTCTTCACCAAGGTCGCAGTTTATTTTAAATAATATGTTTTATCAAACTTGTGTCGCAGTTGTTTCTGTTTGAACTGTAGTCTTATGCGACCTTGGTCGCAGTGTTGACCCGGGTCGCAGTTGTTCTGATTGCACTGTAGTCTTATGCGACCTTGGTCGCAGTGCGACCTTGGTCGCAGTACATGTAGTGCGACCCTAGATTGCAGTGTAGTCCTGGTTCTAGTTGTTTTTTTTTGCAATGCATGACTGCGACCGAGGTCGCAGTTTATTAAAAACAAATATGCTTTTTATTCCCATATAATTTTTAAATAATCATTGGTCTAAAGTGTTTATTTTTCTTCCTACGTAGGTAAACAACAGATACAGGTTCGTCCTCTGAGATCAAGCATAAAACCAATGTGCCAGTTAATGAAGAAATTTAAGAAGTACATACAGGCTGATTTCGTAGAGGCGATGAAGAATACCCCATTTGGCCCAATCTTCATGGCGTTCTACAATGAAGAATTTGGGGCTGAAAAGGCTCTAAAATCAAACGTTGCCGTACTGCGTATTTTAGACCAGTATGACAGGAATACAAAGACCTTTACAATTGGGGGCAAAGAGATTGAGTTAACAGTGGAGGATGTTGCCCTAACTTTTGGTCTACCTGTAATGGGGCAGATTTTGTGATGAATAAGACATGTACGATGAAAGATAGAGGGGTTATAAAATATTTTTTCCCCAATATAAAGAAGATCACAAAAGTATCTATTGAAGATGCTTTGGATGATCTTCTTGTCAAGAGAAGGAAGAGGGATATATTAGATGTGACACCGGATGAACAATCTGAGCAGCAATTGTCTATAAATGAAATTATAAGAGACATAAATAGACTTGCAGCTCAACACTTTACCACATTAGTCATCCTATACATGTCGGCCACTCTTTTCTTCTCTGGCAGTAAATGCACGGTGCCGTGGTATATTGTGGAACAGATTGCCAATATGCAACTGATGAGGACAATATGCTGGGCAAAAGCTGTTTGGCAATTCCTGATTGACTCAATGGACATCTTCAGGCAAACCACGTACGAGCTGCAAGGATGCTCCGTGCAAATTATTGTAAGTAGAAATCTCAAATTTGGCCAACATTGTATGAAATTTACCCATAAATTGAGAAAATTTGTGGAAACTAATTTAATTTTTCATTTTTGCAGTATTGGCTGTGTGAGAGGGCACCTATTTTTGAGCAGAGGTCTGGTTTGGAGGAAAAAACCCACGCGCAGTAAGATGGGACCTCCAAAATATTAGCAGATCTCTACTTGAAGTTGATCTAAAAAAGATTGACAGCAATATTGTAAGTTAAACTTCTTTTTATGTGTAGTACAAATAAAATGCGACCATAGTCGCAGTATTGAGCTGCACCTTTCGCAGTTCGTTTTCTGCCTGACAAATAATGTGCGACCATGGTCGCATTCTCTTGAAAATACCCTTTTCAACAGAATTGCGACCATGGTCGCAGTGTTGAGCTGCATGTCTTGGCAGATAAATTTGTGCACGACAAACATACTGCGACCATGGTCGCATTCTTATCCAAAATATTTCATAAATAAACTGCGACCATGGTCGCAGTATCATTATTTCATTGTTTATTTTTTAGCTTACCTTTTTCTGTTTATTTTCAGATTTTGAGTCGAATGGCCAACATCTCTAATGCTGAAAAAAAATATGGTTGGCCTTCCTGTTGAAGGGGAAGAGGAGGAAGAAGAAGTAGCAGAAGATGAAGGTGAAGATGAAGAAGAAGAAAAAGAAGAAGAAAGTGAAAGTGAAGGAGATGAAGGAGGCTATACATATAATGAAGCTGACATCCCGGCAGAAAAGGAGCCAGAACCGGCTGAAACGAGTGAGCAAGAACCTTATTTGCCACCTCCACCGGATGTTCAAGCAGAAGAAATAAAACAATTGAGGTCTGAAAATCAGCACTTGAGAGATTATGTTTCTCAGCTTGAAAAAAAGATTGAAAATATGGAGACTGAGAAAAGACTCAAGGCTGAATTAAAATTAAAAAAGAGAGAAAAGAGAGAGAAGAAAAACTAAAAAGGCAGCAGAGGAAATTAAAGGTTAAAGAAGAGGAAGAAGAAGAGCTGCTGAGAGCAGCCGCTGCTGCGAAGAAGGAGAAGGAGAAGAAGAGGGAAGAAGAGAAGGAAAAGGAGAACAGGAGGAGAGAAGTGGAGGAGAAGGAGGAGAATAGAAGAAGGGAAGAGGAGGAGAATGAAAGGAGGAAGAGGGAAGAGGAAGAGAAAGAGAAGGAGAAGAAGAGGGAAGAAGAGAAGGAAAAGGAGAACAGGAGGAGAGAAGTGGAGGAGAAGGAGAAGGAGAATAGAAGAAGGGAAGAGGAGGAGAATGAAAGGAGAATGAGGGAAGAAGAGGAGAAGGAGAAGAAGAGGAGGGAAAAGGAGGAGCAGGAGAAAGAGAAGAGGAGGAGGGAAGAGGAGGGGCAGGAGAGGAGGAGGAGGGAAGAGGAAGAGAATGAGAAGAAGAGGAGGAAGGCGCAGATGGAGAACAAAAGAATGAAGGAGCAGATAGAGAAGCAGGCTGAAGAGGAGAAGAAGAAAAAACTGGAAGAGGATAAAATAATGGGTTCTGAATCTATTTTAAATTTTTATGGGGAAGATATGCAAAAATTTTCTGTGGATATAAGTCAAATGATTCAAGAACCCCAAAAAGATAGTGCTTCTGAAAAAAAAAATTCAAGAACATACTCTGCCTCAGAAGCAATCCTCAAAAGAAGCTGTTTTGGAAACCTCTAAAGGAACAATAGAGAGGGGAGTCAAAGAACGCAAGCGCGCTGAAAGAGATCGCGATGACTCCGACTTTGTTTATCCAAAACAGAAGAAGAAAAAAAATGAAAATCCTCTTCCACAGCTTGCGGCTGCGAGTTCTACCGCTGGTTTCGGCGACAAAGAGATTTCCTCTACTGAGCCAAATCGAGAGAATTGACCGAAACCACATCATACAGAATTCTGCAGCCCCATCAACAAGCTCTTATAAAAAATTTCTTCGACAAGTCCTACTCTGAGTAAGTTAATTCATATCAAAAAATTTCTGTTATACCTTTATATAAGAACAATTAAATTACTAACTTTGTTTTGAATATCTTGCAGTTCTACTGCGTATCAGGATACCGATAATGCAATCATCATTTCAAGGAATGACATTGAGGACCTGATGTTCAGTAGAGACTTAGATGCAAATATAATTCATTTCTACATGCAGCATCTTGAGAAAAGAGAAAGATTAAAAAGCATATTCTTCCGAAGCGAAGCTTGGGTAAAAATCTACTTTCTCCTTTACGGTTTAATGTAATATCAACTCTGGAACAGATTACTAATATTCTCTATCTCTGTGTAGGCATAAATCATGTACTGCGACTAAGGTCGCAGTGTATAATTAAAATGTACTGCTACTAACACATGTACTGCGACTAAGGTCGCAATTTATAATTAAAATGTATTGCTACTAACTCAGGTACTGCGACAAATGTAACAGCTGCGACCTGCGACCAAGGTCGGAGCTGCGACCTGCGACCAAGGTCGGAGCTGCGACCAAGGTCGCAGTTTATAATTAAAATGTATTGCTACTAACTCATGTACTGCGACTAAATAATATACTGCGACTAAGGTCGCAGCTGCGACTAAGGTAATTAAAATATATTGCGACTAAGTCATGTTCTCTATCACTGTGTAGGCATGTACTTCGACTAAGGTCGCAGTTTTAAAATATGATAGTAAGAAACGCTGCGACCTTGATCGCAGTGTCTTGTCTTGACTTAATGACTCCTAATTTTAATTAATTTTTTGTTATATTTTAAATTCATTTTGTATTTGATTTAAATTTTTTTTCTTGTCCGCAGCACGGTGTTGTAAATAAAATTGAAGATCTGGAAGGACATTTCATCAAGCAGAAGCTGTTGAAAAATTGGACAGCTGACGTGCAGTACATGTTCTTCCCGATCAATCACAAACATAGTGCCGACGAGCCGGGATTTCACTGGACCTTGCTGGTATTCGATTGCTCCACAGAAGAGTGGATTTTTTACAACTCTTTGGTCCCAGCTGACAAAAAAGGTAGTATAACAAAGCTTTACCAAAGAGATGCAAGAATAATGGTGAGTTGAAATTTAATATTTTGATTACTGGAAACTTGCAATTAATTTGATTAATACTAATTTTTGTTCCTATTGACATTGCAGAAAGAAAGATTATTAGAGATTTTTGAGATTCATTCCAAAAAATTAATGAGAAAAATTAAAATAAAATACGCAAAATGCCCCCAACAAGCAAACAGGTATATAAATTTTTGACATCTAATTTCATTTCATATTTTCTACTTTTTTTAGTACAAAATCTAATTTCATTTAATGATTGCTCTATGGAAATTTCAGTGTTGATTGCGCTATGTATGTATGCAAGTACATGGAAAGCATAGCGTCTGGCTATCATCTATCAGCTGTTGATGCTGTTACGGTTGCTGGTGTACAAAAACTAAGAAGTGAGCTTGCATACATGATACTTGCAGATGTAGAGAAGAGTTGGGATGAAGAAACAGACATTATACGACATACGACATATGAAGACTGATAGTTGACAAATTATTGATATACCACAATTTTTTTTATAAATGTAAAAAATATTTCAAGTGCAATTCATTGCATAATTTTTGTTGTATTGATTTAATTTATACATATTTCTATACATTTATTTATTATAAGTTCCATTGATTATTTACAGTCTTCATTTGTTACAACTTGGCTGTTACTATTGCGTACTGATGTTAGAAACAAACATGCCTTCAGTAATTGTGTTAATCAACAACAACACTGCGACCTTCGTCGCTATGCGTGTTAATATAAAGGAAACACCTACCTAACGTACAGCGACTTAAGTCTTCACCATCTCAAAATTCTAAAAAGAAGGTTGCGACTTTGGTCGCAGTTGATAGCCGCAGCCTTAGAAAAATACAATGCGACTTTGGTCGCAGTTGATGGCGGCAATGTTTTAATCAACAATAACACTGCGACCTTGGTTGTTATGCCTGTTAATATTAAGGAAACACATACCTAACGTACTGCGACTTAAGTCTTCACCATCTCAAAATTTTAAAAAGAAGGTTGCGACAGTTGATAGCCGCAGTCTTAATAAAATACAATGCGACTTGTTCGCAGTTGATGGCGGCAATGTTTTAATCAACAACAACACTGCGACCTTGGTCGCTATGCGTGTTAATATAAAGGAAACACCTACCTAATGTACTGCGACCTAAGTCGTAGTACATGTAGTGCGACCCTAGATTGCAGTTGCTGGCCATCTTTATCAATAATAACACTGCGACCTTGGTCGCAATTAACCATGTACACTGCGACCAAAGTCTCTGACTACATTATGTACAAAAAAAATTAAACTATAAAGTAGAATTTTGTAGCATTAAAACTTTAAAGTACAAGTACATACAAAAATAATACAGTAGAAATCAAAGAATGATAATAAATCTGATTATAATTACACGCCAGTGTCAGAATGCGACTTAATCTCTCTACACTATGCGACCCTGGTCGCACTTCATAAAAAATTGAAGTCTTTGTTCCTTCGAGATGGAGGCAACCCAAACCTACTTCTTCTGCCAATAAAAAATAAATAGTAAGAATTTTAAAGATTAATCGTTATAAAAAAAAATGATTAACAGGTTTAATGTAATATACCATTAACGGACAACCAGTCCTGTAATGGCCCAGCTCTTGGCAGTTACCACATCTTCGATGCTTAACTTCCTTCTGATATATAGAATCTTCAAAACCAGACTTAAGCCTGGATGCAGCTCTAGGTCTCCCCTTGATTGGTACAGGACCAATTGGATCACGTATATTCAATTCTTCACCATCTCGTAATATGACAACGGATCCACTGGAACCAACGGCAGTCTTAGGATGTGATGAATGATCATTCCTGACATTGCTCTGTATTCTCTAGTGGTATCTTGGGCAAAACTTTCCAAAACTCCCTCCAACTTTGAAATATTTTCATCAGAATCAGCGACCATGTCCAGAATTGCATTAAATTTTGAACGAACTTTCCACAATCTAGCCGTCCGTGGAGTGCCTTGACTGGGAAAAGGCCTCATGCCATTTTCAATTGCAACGTTTTTGTAACGAGCATCCAACCTCCATCTCTGAAGTATATATGATTCCGATATATGTGTAACGTGATTGCGCCACAAAATACACAGAATATGTCTACATAGGATACCCTCTGTTTCAAATAACGAGTAACTGCAAGAAACATGAAGTTCCTCTCGCTTATCATAACTGACCTTTTCCCAACTGTCTTTTGATTCTGAAAAATTACCAACCAAATATGTTGATCCAGGTTTGTCATGTTCCACCTCTTCTGAAAACAGTGTCATTACAACTGCCCATTCCTTTTGGAACAACTGAAAAAATCTTCGGTGTATACAACTTCGAAACCTGTATCTCATATGGATTGGATGTACAATTGGGCACAGAATTCAAACCCCTAAAATCTTGAAGAGATTCAGATGCACGACGGGAAGCAACGGCTTTATCATATTGGTGAACAAATTCCACTAGTTTAGTGTTTGAGTTAACAAAACCATCAAAGAAGGAATTAATACTCTCGGACCTCTGACTGGTTGTCATTCCAGCACAGAAAATATCCTTGAGATATGCATTAACCTAATGTCCACGAATCTTGTACATCTTCATCAACCAACTGTCATCTTCTTCTTCTAACTGATATTTTTCACTCATCAGACGCCATCGTTCCTCACAAGTGCTTATATCGCGGGAGGTGTACCAAGCAAGGAAATCGGAGAACATATCTTCTCCATACTTGTTAGCCATTGGGATTTGTTGCTCGGCAATATGTTTCCGTACATGCCAGAAACAGTAACGGTGCCGAGACGTCGGGAAAACAATCTTGATGGCCTCACCAATCTGTGCATCCTGATCAGTAATAATCAGCTTCGGTTCAACTCCATGCATGCACTTGAGCCATTTTTGGAATAACCAAACAAAAGTATCCCTCTGCTCATCAGCAAGCATTGCACAGCCGAACAAAATTGACTGCCGGTGATGATTTACTCCAGTGAATGGAGCAAATGGCAAGCTCAAGTTATTAGTTCTGTATGTGGTGTCAAAAACGATCACATCACAGAAGCTCAGATACGAGGAAATAGCTCTTCCATCAGCCCAAAAAATGCTTCTAAGTGTGCCCGCGTTATCAACTTCACTTGAAAAGAAGAATTCTGGATCGGTCTCGGCTTTCTCTTGAAAATATTTGATAATAGCAATAAACTCATGACCACAGTTATTTCTACGTTGACGAGTGAAATCAATAACTTGTTGAGGGCGCACTTCTTCACAGCCTTCTCCCTGGCTCATTGCATTAACAACGCGAGAAATATTTGAAGGCCGCATTCCAACATCAACCAGATTGCTCATAATGCTTCTGCTAATTATTGAACGATGAGTCTGGTGAGAGTAATGGTGATGTACCTTATCCGGGCTAGACAATTCATGTGAATGAGTATCAACAAATTTTGTGATAACCCAATATCGAGTTGAGTCCAAAAATAAACGAAGACGGATATGCATCTCAGCAGGACAACCTACTCTAGTGTTAACTCGACGATGCACTGTAAGCCCCTCCTGTCTTTTGTCACACAACTTCTTCAGACCTTCCTTGTTGCAGCAAAATTTCTGCAAATCATCTCATGAGGAGGTTTCCGTGACTTATCTGTACTTTTTCTTCTCACGCTAAAACCTCTATTCCTTGCAAAAGAATTGTAGAAATTGTATGCTTCCATATGCGACAGGAACTGTTTCCCTATAAACTTATCTGAGCTTCCAGACATTTCTGCATGTGCATTCATATCCTACAAAAAGAATTTACACGAATTAAATGAATATAAATATTTTTTAGATATCACTGTATTCTAAAATATAAGTTATATAAATGCGACCAAGGTCGCATAAGAGATGAAAACAATTTACTTCTTATCAGCTGTTGCGACCAAGGTCGCAGTTATCCGTATGAGAAGAAATCTATATTACTTCTTACTAAAGACTACGACCTAAGTCGCAGTAAATAAAAATAAGATTTCACATACGACATGAAATCTATAATACTCCTTATTGAAGACTGCGACCTAAGTCGCAGTTATCAGTATGTGAATAAATCTATATTATTCCTTACTAAAGACTGCGATCTAAGTCGCAGTTATCCGCATGTGAAGAAATCTATATTACTCCTTACTAAAGACTATGACCTAAGTCGCAGTTATCCGTATGTGAAGAAATATATATTACTCCTTACTAAAGACTGCAACCTAAGACGCATACCCTAGAAAAAAAGAATTCACAGCCGGAGATTATTTTCAAATAAGATTGCGACCGAATATTAAAAGGTCGCAGTACCTCACAGTCTAAAGAGAAAACATTAAATATTTAAGAAATTGTTTTTAAAATATATATAAACAATTAAAACCTGTTGATCGGCATGCAGAGATGTCAACCCTTCAAGATTTTCAATATTCTGAGAGAAAGTAGAACCAGATGCAATATCTTCCATATTAAGATCGCCGGTATACTGCTCAGACGTCGACATTAAATATTTTGCAGAAAAAAATTGATCTGAAAAGATTTTATATTTTCAGAAAAAAGTTTATTGCAGACTGAAAAGGTGAAACTAGATCTTTCAAAAAGAGGTCAGGAAATAGGGTGAAAAGTAATTTATATAGAATATCCTATAAAGAGCGGCAAAAAAGGGGGAAAAATAATAATAAACAATAAGGAAGGGAACCAAAAAGAGTTGCTTTTCATAAGGGGTATTTGGTAATTTAACAGTCACCTAAAAGCGTGCCGCGAGTCAGTGAGGTGACAATTTGAGCCACGTCACCGCAGGCTGAGAGAGTACTCTCAGCCCGTGGGCTGATATACATTTTTCTCTCTCTCTCTCTCTCTCTCTCTCTCTCTCTCTCTCTCTATATATATATATTATATATATATATATATATATATATATATATATATATATATATATATATGGGTCAAGTGCTCCTAGTAGGTCTCCTTAGATTGTAATCTAAGGAGACGGCTTAAAACTCCAACATCCCAATTTATTTTTCACGATTCGACCGCATATTATCATATTCATATTATAAGATGTACGCATATAAAAAATCACGTGATTTGAACTTTATTTACTTATTGATCTAATCATTCCATTTTGTTCTACTGTTTAAAAACCGTTAATATTTGAACCCAAAGAAAATAGAGTAAATAAACTTCAAATCACGTGATTTTTTATATGCATACATCTTATAATATGAATATGATAATGTGCGATCGGATTGTGAAAAAAAATCGGGATGTTGGAATTTTAAGCCGTCTCCTTAGATTACAATGTAAAGAGACCTACTAGGAACACTTTTCCCTGTGTGTGTGTGTGTGGGGTAAAGTGTTCCTAGTAGGTCTCCTTAGATCAATCTAAGGCGGCTTAAAACTTCAACATTCTGATTTTTTTTCTATGATCCGACCGCACATTATCATATTCATGTTTTAAGATGTACACATATAAAAAATCAAGTGATTTGGGATTCGTTTACTCATTAATCTAACCGTTCCATTTTGTTCTACTGTTAAAAAATCATTAATGTTTGAATTCAAAGAAAATAGAGTAAATAAACTCCAAATCACGTAATTTTTATGTGTACATCTTAGGATATAAAAATGATAATGTGTGATCGAATCATGAAACAAATTGGTATGTTAGAGTTTTAAGCATCCTCCTTAGATTATAATTTAAGGAGGCCTACTAGGAACCTCTCTCTCTCTCTCTCTCTCTCTCTCTCTCTCTCTCACACACACACACACACACTTATGTCATTCCGGAAGGATTCGAGGTCAAATCTTTCCACTCAAATACAATCCTACGACATCCAAATGCAAGATCAATCCTGTTGAAGTTGATTTACATTATTTCAAGTAACTAAAAACTAAAAAATACGTATTTTGAATACTTTTGTCCATCCATCAAGTAGGCACAAAATGGACAGTCAAAAATAACATATTACTTAAATTTATGTCTTTAGACATACAAATTCTCGATCCGGACCATTTCATCATGATCTGAACACTTAAAAACCCTCACACGCTAATTTTGCTAGATTTCAAATATTCTACACCATTAAACTAACCAACTTCATTTTCCGCCGCCTATGTGATGAATGGGTGAAAAATATTCAGAATACATGTTGATCTGTTAAAAATCCAGATTTCAATAAATGAAGTGTAACAAAAATTGATATTCTGGCAAAATATCAATGATTATATTTGAAATGATATTTCTGTTATTTACACATTACATACAGACCCTATCATTGGCATGAGGAGATCCTAATGTTCTCAGCTTTGACAGACTGGAGAACTCCATGCCTCTTCATCAGTCTATACACAAGTCTCTCAACATTTTACAAGTCAAAAAATTTTATTTTGGGAGTTGGGAGCAGTTTCATTTCTTTGTACATTTTCACGTTTCGACTCATAAACTTTCTCCTTGGCAGGAATTCCTTCAGGTCTGGCTTCACTCACATATGGTAGTACGACCACAGGTGCAGCATGAACTGAAGCCCACCGATCCCTCAGAAAGCTCATGAACTTTATCACCATTTCCCTTCGGAACTCCAGCTCCCGAGTGAAGAAGTCGAGAAGGCCAAATGCAAGAACATATTTGAAAGGAACCACAAGGAGAACGACCGCAGCACTCAGCAGAACTAGAGCAACCTCTGTTGTTATCTGCACCCAAAAAAAAAATGCCAACAAGAAGATTAAGCAAGCAAGGGTTGTGCTATTTCATTGCATAAAAAAATCAACTACCAGAATAGTCACAATTATATAGACAACATCAGGTAGTCGCATATCAAATTTATACTTAGCAGGTAAAAGGAATTGCTTGCTTTGAGCAGATTGTGTAAAGTTGGCCATGAAAATGCATGACAAAGTGTGAATAACCAAAAAATATTATGTGAATTGAGGGGCTCTTTTTGTTCCCCCTTCATTTGCAGTGATGACATGTACACATATACATGTTTGCATTATATTTGCATTGCAGCAATCAAATTCTTAAGTACAACCAGTGGAATGAGACATGTCCTTCATCTGCACTGATGTAATATACATGTTTTCATGAGCATTTTGATGAGGACATTAAGTTTGTTAGCAATTTCTGACAAACACTGTGACACAAGATGGGAACCAAACTGAAATTCTCTTCCACAAACTGATGGACAAACCGAGATAGTCAATCGAACTCTAGGAAATCTCCTTAAGTATCTCATTGGGAAAAACTTGAGAACTTGAGATCTGATCTTGCCTATGGCCGAATTTGCATGCAATAGTTCTGTCAATAAGATTACAGGTCTTAACCCATTTGAAGTAGTAACTGGCTTTAAACCTAGCTAGCCAATTGATCTAATTCCTATGGCCCATCATTATTCTAGGGTGTCAGATTCTATATCGACATTTGCATCTCATATACGTGCACTACACGAGTAAATCATAGAGAAGAAAATGAAAAATAATCATGATTATAAAGCTTCTGCTGATTTACATCGTAAATTAAGAATATTCAATGTCGGTGACTATGTGATGGTCTGCATGCGACCCGAACGATTTTCTGCAGGAACCGTGAAAAAATTACACGAGCGAAGCGCAAGACTATTCTGAATCCTCAAGAAGATCAATTCAAATGCTTATGTGGTGGATCTCCCACCAAACTTTGGCATCAGTTGCACTTTAAATGTTGAGGACATGGTCCCATATAGAGATACTTTTGATACCCCTTTTGATCCATTCGTGAATGAGCCTATCCAGGACCCCCTTTCTGAGAGCCCCCACTACCTCCACTTCCTCCAAAATTATCCTATGCAGCAGAAAATATAGATTTTATCTTGAATGATCGGATTGTCTCTACCAGAGACAGATTAACGTGACGCTATCTCATTAAGTGGAAGGGGAGATCTGATTCAGAAAATTCTTGGATTACTGAAGAGGACTTCCGGCAGCTTGATCCTCACCTGTTGGAGCATTATCACAGCTAACAACAATCTCCTGCCACACATCCGATAGGTTCGAGCTTTTCCCACCCTGGGGGAAATGATGAGGACATCATGCCATTCAATCGAGTTTATACGAGGAGACGACGCATCGTTTTCATTTGGTCTTAAACTACTTTATTTTAGTTCAGTTGCTTAGTTTAGTTTCTTAATTGTATTTCTCTTTTGTGAGTATTTAGTACCACATCAATTATTTCCCAGAAGTAATATCTTGTAAAGCCTATAAAAGGGTTACCAGACCTCTACTTTGAGATTTATTGAATGATTAAAATTTTCTCAAATATTCTTGTTAAATTCTTGGGTTCTCTTGCTCTTGAGTTTTGAATGTGAAGCCCGTGCAAGGGGTGAAAACCAAAAATTCTATTTTGTTTCCCAATTTCAAAGTTTAAAAGCACCAGCTTCGATTTGAAGATGATTGCATCTAGGCAGTATTACATCGCATTTTACTTGCATTGCAACAATCAAATTCTTAAGTACCAGTGGCATAAGATAGGCATCAAGAGTATGCATTCAGGAGAATTTCTGGATTTGACACGAGAATTTCCAAAAGGTGAAATGACAAGGAATTCTATCTGATAGATGCGTGCATAAGGACATGGATTTAATAGCTATAAGTGATAACTTCTTAGGTCCTCAACTTAACGTGCCAATGAAAAATTGTACTCTATTTTATGAGA
>JAVJIF010007210.1:0-94783 GCA_038442645.1 Agave tequilana
AAAATGCCTGGTGGTACCGGTAATAATCCGTCCCGAGAAAAATGCCTGGTGGTGAAGAAGGCACGGTGGGAATAAGAACGGAAGCCCGCCTAAAAGTTTCACTAAGTCAAAGCTCTTGATAATCGCAATTCCAGCCGCATTTGGAGTTTTGATCATTCACTAGTTATTCTGGTCCTATCTGCAGGCGAAGGGGCAAACTTGGTGGCTAACAGAAGCAGGGGCTGTTGTTGTGTACCCAAGAGACTCATCCAATCCAGATGATATGCTTAAGGTTGTGTTGCAAACAATACTGATAGTAGCTTGGCAGCAAGCGATTTCAGGAGTACGAATCATAGTGGGAAGAGTGAAGCGCAGATGATTGAGTCAGAAAACTTTGTAGTGTCTGTCCAGATTCTTCGCAGCTTGACAATAATTTTTCTACAGACAATGAGGTCGGCAGGGGTGTTTTGGAGTCGTTTACAAGGAGAAATGCACAGTGGAATGATGATAGCAGTGAAGAGAATGGAAGCTGCAATGATATCCAATAAGGCTTTTGATGAGTTCCAGGCTGAAATAGATGTCCTTTCAAAGGTCCCACCGGCACCGTAATCTGGTATCTCTATTGGGTTACTCAGTTGAAGGCAATGAGAGGATCCTTGTGTATGAATACATGCCTCAAGGGTCTCTTAGCAAGCATCTGTTCCAGTGGAAGCAGTTGAATTTGGAACCTCTATCTTGGAAGAAGAGGCTAATTGTCGCGTTGGATGTTCCCGTGGGTTAGAGTATCTTCATAACTTGACTGATCAGTGTTTCATACATAGAGATCTGAAGTCTTCGAACATTCTCCTTGGTGATGACTATCGAGCCAAAATTTCAGATTTCGGATTGGTGAAACTAGCGCCTGATGGGAAAAACTCTGTGGCAACTCGACTGGCTGGAACATTTGGATATCTAGCACCAGAATATGCTGGTAAGGGCCTATTCCTATTGCTCTTCGAGAACTTTTCATGTTATTAATCTTACCATTGAATTTTCTCATGCCGAAATTAAACGAGCATCTAATTCCAACTACTATAAATATCTAAGAAAAACCTAAATTGTTGTATGGATAGTGCAGGTGACATGTCGAAGGATCCCTCTCTCTTTCTTTTTTTTTCATCGTTTTCCTAATGTTAATAACATTTATGATGCAAAGAATTATTGTGTTTCCTTCTATATATGATGGTCCTTTTCTTGATTTCTCGAGTGTGCGGTTTCGTGTGCAGTTAGTAAAACATAGTCAATTTAAGAAGAAACACCTTGCCTATGCTAAATGTCCATGTTATGTTAATCTTCAGTTCTTTTCTTTCCGAACAAATTTTAAAAGAAATGGGTCTTCTGTCTAGATTCTTTTCATGACCAATCTTTCTGTCTCAATTGAAACAGTGACCGGAAAGATCACAACAAAAGCTGATGTTTTCAGCTTCGGAGTTGTTTTAATGGAACTAATAACCGGCCTGACGGCACTTGATGAGAACCGGCCTGAGGAGAATCGTTATCTGGCTTCATGGTTCATTGACATAAAATCCAACAAAGAGAAGCTCAAGGCCGCCACTGATTCATCGCTTGATGAGACAGATGAGACTCTCGAGAGTATATCCATTATCGCTGAACTTGCTGGCCACTGTGCAGCAAGAGAGCCTTACCAGCGGCCAGATATGGGTCACATTGTGAGCGTGCTTGCTCCTCTGGTCGAGAAATGGCAGCCTGTGACTGATGACCAAGAGGATTGTTTGGGCATTGATCTGCAGCAACCGCTGCTTCAGATGGTGAAGGGTTGGCAAGATGATGATGGTAAAAGTGGAAGATCGGTGGGACTCGATGACAGCAAAGGAAGCATCCCAGCTAGGCCTCCTGGGTTCGGCGATTCCTTCACTTCTTCAGATGGCCGGTGAATTCAATACTCATTAGTTTCTCTCGTCTCAATAATTGTTTTTGTGTCTTGGTGCTTCTTGTTAATAGCATCTCCTAGTCTGTGGTTTTTGTTCTTGCATTGCAGATAGCGAGGTATGAGGACAATTTTAGTCTTGTTTGCTTTATCATTCTAGTTTTGTTTCTCTTTTATGGATACCTTGTACGTGAGGTGGTGTGACTATTGAATAATTTGGTTTCGTCTGTAGACACAGCAATATAAGTTATGAAGTTTTGTTATTGTTAAGTTTCTTCCTTATGAACATGTGTGCTATATGTAACCTGTTACTTTCGTTTCTTCTTATTCTTCCATGTCTCTAACTATATGTTTTATGAATCTAATGATGCATCATTCTCTGGTCCTCTGCAATTCTTCAGTAGCAGACGATGCAGACCTCCGCCGCAAGTGGCTTAGTGGCTCTACTTGGGCTGTTGAGCCGCGCTCCCCACAGCGGGTCACGAGTTCGAGCCCTTGCATGTGTTGATATGAGCTGCCTTCATGCACTCTTTAACTCGCAAAAAAGAAAAAGAAAAAAAGATAAAGATGATGCAGACCTGATAGATTCACTTCCCGCACCTTGTTCTCTTTTTCCTATGTTTGTTAGATTTCACTTCCCACAACTAAGTTTGTTATCGTTTTCTCGTGCGGGCTTGTACTAACCAACTTATTAGTACATATTGCAGTTGAATCAAATCTTGCTCCTCATCCTAAACTGATAGTTTTCTGTGCATCATACATAGAGATATCAACATTACGAAAGGGGTAAGTGTGGGGAGATTTTTCGTCACAAGTGATCAGACGGTTAATCTTCACCGCAAGTGAGATTAGGAACGGGGATCATAGGCGCATAAATAAAACATAACACAAACTCTGGGAAAAACCATGCGGAGGATGAGAAAGAGTTTCACTATAATTCTCAGGTTACAAAAATTACAGAATTTGGAGGGTGTGTACAGAATTCGGGTTTCTCCAGCTCTGCTTCTTCGTTAGAGGAAGAGGTTTATTTATATTCCACCGAGCTGTTAGACTGAATGCTGAGCGGACAAGATCTTCACATTTAGCACGTCGTAACAGCCGCAATCAGTGTTACTGGTTTGTAGGGTTTGCATGCAGGGAAATCTGTCACTGTCCATAACTGTCCGGACTGAAGGGGAAAAGTTATGAACATGGAGGAGGATTAGGCTGAGTAACTGACGATGGGGATGATCTTTGTTGGAGTTGGATTGAAGGGTTTCGGAGCTTCCTTGACGGAGGAGATCTGGAGTGTCTGAGTGGCTGGTTTTTTGGGATGAATTATCTTCGGGACAGAGGATATTGGAGGATCTGGAGTGACGGATTCTATTGGATAGATTGAATGATGTGAAAGTCTTGAAGGGGGGTGGTCTGTTGCCTGGACACACGTCAACATCATAATGAGGGTCAATTTTTTATCATTATAGATGCCCCCCGCTCTTTCGCTTACCGGAGCCTGCGAAAGGTAAGTCGGAAAAGCAGAGTTGGTAGAAGATCTTTTAATGCCTTGGCTTCTCCTCAATGTGTATGAACTGGAGAGAATTTGGGTCATAAATGCGAACCTTCTGGATGTATTGGAGATTGTGTGACTGGCTAACAGCTGACATGTCAATTGATTAGAATTCTTGAAATTTGTAAGTGGCGTCTCTTCGAATCCTGGCGCCATGATGACCGAGATCGTGTGGCAGGGACGGTTGATATATTGCTGATTCGGTTGACCGAGGATCTTGAGACGTGAATCAACTTTTCGGGGATCGAGAATTTGAATTGGAGGCAGTTTGACTTCTCCTCCTCCACCTATAAATAGAGTAAATCCTTTAGGATGGAGATCAATTCTTTTTCTTCTTCAAGAGATCTTGCTTCAAAGTTCTTCTTTCTCTACTTCGCTGTTATGCCTTCCTTGTTCTTCATCAGGTGGAGGAAAGAAAGAGAGATGATGCAAACGAAAAGAATGGTTACCGAGCTCTCGCCGTTGGCGTAATATGTCAACCGTTGTGATGAGTCTGTCACAACACGTCAGTTATTGTGACAAGGCTTCGTTGTCAGGGATGATAGGGAAGGCTCTTGCTCCAACTCGGTTTGTTCGTCTAGTGTTTGGCTTGCCCGGTCCAATTCCGATTATGAGGCTTGGAGTTCTTCTTTCTTGATAGCGTTACGAGGTAGGAGTAGGGGCTGTCCTGACCAGTTACGGAGGCACATGTGACTCCACGACAACCTTTCTTGTTTTGTAGTTTTCATTCTGATCGGACACCGCTGACTCGCACTTGGAGACTCCTTTCTTGCGGCGAGCACCTGCCACGCCCGCTTCTCAAAATACACTGAAGTAGAGTCGCGACGTACATACGCGAGAAAAATACCTCATGTATACACACTAAGCCTAAAGTGATGATCATCTAGAGGGGGTGAATAGGTGATGTGCTAATCAAATGCAAAACAATGCGGAATTAAAAACTATTATGCAAACTAAAACAATCACACAACGTATAATCAAAGAGTCAAGCCGAATTTCCGGTGTACAACTCTGAACTTCTCCTCAAGATTTCTCTAGATTAAGAGTTGAGGTGCAACTATAGCTCTCTTTGTTCAATACTAGTTTGAGCACAAACACAATATCAAGCATGTATATATAGACAAGAAATAAGAGCATGCAAGATATCAAACAATCTCATGCATGTATATCTATTAAGCATAAGCAATATCAAGCATGTAATAGATGAGGACAAATATAATAAGCATGCAAGATATATAAACACAAGTGAATTGAGATAGAGGTGATCAATCACAAACATGGGAGAATTATTTCGAGGTTCGAGTCACGTGCTCTACGTCCCCGCCTTCACCGTAATGAAGGATTTCCATTAGAATCGATCCCGCAAGATCACTCGGTGCCCAACACCTACAACGAGCTCCCTCAAGAATTCTTGGACCCACAAGTCCCTCACTTGTTCCCACAAAAACAACACACGCGAAGTCGCAAGCTCGCCGAGGTCGCAACCTCTACAACTCCGTCAAATACAAAAGGTGGAACACTTGATGATCCCTTCTCTTGATCACCAACAACACTCTCACAATAAGGATCCTAGAGAATGGATATAGCAATGAAAAGCTCAAGCTTGTGTGAGAAAACAAGATAGATGTGAAAGTGAAAATCTCAAGAAAATGCTTTTGAAAACACAAGAGAAATACTTTTGATAAACTCTCTATTTGATATGAAAATGAAGCTCTAAACTTGTTGAGAAACTATATTGAAGAGCTCTTTAAAATACTTATAAAAATCTTGACAAAAACTGGCCCAAAAGACCCTTTAAATAGACTGTCAAAAAACTAGCCATTGGGGGCCAGAATGACCGGCCGACCGGCCAACAGTTATTTTTCTGACCGTTGGGGTTTCCGATCGATCGCTCGGTCGACCGCTCCAAGCCACAGAGAGTTTAACTCTCTGTCAGTCAACTACTCGGTCGACCGAGCCAAGCCCGAGAGTAGGTTTGAGCCAGTCGGTCGACCGCACTTTGGGCTCGTAAATGTGTGCACGCCGGTCGACCGCAAGCAATCCCAGAATCAAATTTTAAACATTTTTAAATACATTTTAAATCCCATAAAATCTTCATAAAATCCATAAAAATAAGTTCATTGAAACACTTTAAAGTCTAAATATGTGTGATAAAAAATCAACACATATTACAAACATGTGAACTATTTTTGAGGTAAAGAATTTAAGGCATAAGCCAGAACCGTATTTTTCAAAAATCAACTTCTAAATGAAAATCTGATTTTTTTAAAACTTGTATACATACAAAAATAAGATATTGAAAACACATTTGAAGCATAGTGTATATGGAAATGATCCAATACACATAGTAAATGAAATATATTTATTTTTGATAATAAGCTTCAAAACAATTTTTGGTAAAAACAAAACTTAAACACATCAAAAAAGTTATCTAAACAACATGAAGCAACAATGTATATGGATGAAATCCAATACATATATAAACTTATTTTGATGAAATCTATTCTTGAAACTGAAATATGTATTCTTGAAAATCCAAAACACAAAAATGTATTCATGATAAACCAAAAGTCATAGAATTAAGTTTCTATAAATATATGAAGCTCAAATATGTGTGAATAGAATCCAACACGTATTGAAAATAACACATATTGAAAACTATAAAACTTATTCTATTGAGATGTAAATAATGTAAACATGAATTCTTGAAACTAAAAATGGTTAAACAAAAAACATAAAATATTTAACATAAAAAACAATGTATAATTTTTTTTTTTGTGTATGTGTATGAGCGTGAGCAATCTACAACTAATCTATCTTTTACATTTTATCTAAAACAAAAATTTTAAACTTACTAACTAGAACTCAAGTCTTCTTGAAAATCTTCATCTCCACCTTGACTTGATCCAAATTTGATCATTGAGCTAGACTCCTCTCTTTGAGTACTTGATGCAATCTTGAAGTGCGAGCTCTTGAATCAACACGTGCTAGTTTCAAAATTTGACTTCGAATCTTTCGTTGAAACTAAACACTAACTAAAATCTTAATAATATCTGAAACTTAATAAACACAAAATCATTATTACTATAACTCCATGCGTTAATCATCATCAAAACTAGAGTGATGAGCTTTTGATCCAACAATCTCTCCTTTTTTGATGATGACAAAACTCATGGAGTTATATATGCATGAATTAATGATAAGCTTCGTAAAAGCTCCCCTTAACTCATGCATAGCATAAACATATAATATTCAATGAAAGCACATAAACTAAACACATATAAACATATATGCATAAACAAAAATATAACATGCATATATAAACTCACTCTAAATTTGTCTCCCCCTTTTAGTCAACTCATCAACAAAGGGTAAAATAAACAAGATAAATGTATATGCGATATAAATCTATGAAGAGGAGAGACGCCAAGTTAATTCCCCTGCATCATGTCTTATATGGAGAAGGAATGACTAAACCGTAACCCATATAAGCATAGTATACAATGTATAAATGGAGATGTTAAGCTCCCCTACACACGTGTACCACATAAAAAAAGAGGTCAAGCTCTTCTTTATATACTACACTCATTATGAATTTATATATAGAGGAGATGTTAAGCTCCCCTTGCATATAAGCAATACATGTTGAAACAAATTTTGAAAACCAATTAAAACAAATTTTGATATCACTTGTAATCAATCAAAATAAACTTTTGATACTTGAAATCAATTAAACAAATTGTGATACCACTAGTAAATCACTTAAACAAATTTTGATACTTCTTGAAATTAATAAAATTTAGATAGCACTTATGGATAAACATAAATATTATTTTATAGATAAATATAAACATGAAATCATTTTAAGTTAAAAAATTTTCTCTTTTTTTTGAAATAATTACAAAATCAGTACATAAGCTTGTTAAAAATAAAAGCAAATGTTTTGAAGTGAAACCAAGCTTAGCTGAAATCTATTTGTGCTATAAAACATGTATGGTCAATATAAAACAAGCACAATCAATCATATATATGTATGCAAGTCAATAAATATACCACTTGAAATTTAGTGTATACATATATAGAAAAACTTGACTGAGTATACAAAAAATGAAATAGTATGGGAATCACGTATAACTCATAACATCCACCTTATCATGCACAAGTTTAAAAAATAATCATTAAAGAGCATACAAGGCATGGCCGCCCAACCAACTGCCCTTATAGGGTAGAAGTTTTAAAAAATAAAGTTTTGAAAATAATATAATATAGGTTGAAAACTCTACCAAATGATGAATAACGAACTAGTTTTAAGATAGTTTTGAAAATAAGTTAAAGATCCTTCAAAAATGAAATCAAATCATATATCTCATGAAACATGCTAATTACATAAAAATTGACACTCAACATCTATAAAGCACGTAAAAGAGCTCATGAAATAAAATCATAAGTAAACATATAGGTGAGTGCTCAATGTTCATGTGAATAACATATTCATGAAGATAAAATAATAAAGCTCAAAAATGAAAACTAGTATAAACTTTTTTTCTCAAACATGATATATCATATAATCATGTAAGAATCATCAAAATTAGGACATACAATGTACAATCAAACATAAAATGAGTACACAAATGAAATAAAAGATGTATAGCATGAAGATCAAATGTAACTCAAGAATTGTACATGTATAATATAAGTTTTAACAAGATTTGCATATGAACATATGATATAAACAAATAAATTAATATATGCTTTAAAGTAAAACATATAAAAACATCAATCAAAAAGATAGACATGTAAATCTACTTGAAAATTTGAAGAAAGTTTTTCAAAAATACTTACATAGCATACAATCAATCAACTCAACATTAAGCATAAAACATATATAATTGAGTCTAGGTTACTATACTAGCATATAAGCATTTAAAACATTTTTTAAAAGTTGAGGATGAAATGGTTACCAATACGATGTAGCCAATTCATTTCTCCAAAATGAGGTGGTCCTCCCACCATGCTTCCTTGATAGTAATGTATCAATTTGGTTTGATCTTCAAGCTTGAAATGCATCTACTATCAAGGCACCAATCCTCTCACGTTTTGTGAGAGCCCAACCTGCATCAAAAATAAGTGGTGGGAATTTTGATACCCATATTTCTTTTTGGGTCCATGGGTATTAGTAACATATGGAACCCAAATATTTTTATTTACAAAATTTAAAGAATTTAATCTATCAAAACAAAATTTTACAAGATGGCCTTTGCGGCCGCAATGTGTACATGTGTACACTTTAGAATACAAATGAGTGTGATGAGTATAAGCATGGTGTGCATGAGATGTATGCCGTGTAGGATGTGCATATATGTGTGGAACTTATTTCTTGCGAAATATAGATTCCAATTTATTATGATTAAATGCACAATTGCTCAAAGTTGAGCACAAACAATCAATTATATTTTTCTAAATATGAATCTCATTTTTATCAAAAGAGGATGCAACATTATGAGCATGAGAAACATGGTAAGAGTGAGAATCAAAATCATTTTTTTTAAAAATAGAAGTTTTTTCTTTTCCTTCAAAACAATTTTCTTTTCAAGGAATCATTTTCCTTTAAAGCAATCTCTTTTCTTTAGAAATCAAAACAACTTTATTTTTCAAAGATTCATTTCTTTTGAAATAATTTCAATTTATTTGAAAAGAATCTTTTTCTTTAAAACAAGATTATTTTTATTTAACAAATTATTATTTTCTTTCTTCAACTACTCATTTTCAACTTTTAACAAATCATATTTTTTAAGAAGTTTATGATAAAGCGATGCAAGCTCGTTATAAGACATATTATCATCTTCATCAAGCTCGAGTTCAGAATTTACCTCAAAGATCTCTCCTTGGACTATATAGCACATCTTGGAAGCATCACTTCCTTGATCCGAGTCACATCCTCATCAATTCGTGTTTGTTCCCAAGAGAGATGAGAGTGTTCCAAACTACAAAAGTCGAATCAATGTTAGAAACCCTAAATAAATAATCATTATTTAGGGTTGACTTTAAAGCATGGATGACTTTTGCATTAGCCTCAAGATGTTTGCCATTAACAAAATATGAATCTTTAATGGTGGTAAGATAATATGAATACCAATGACTTTGAGATACATAGATATCTTAACTTTCCAAGTTTGAAAGTTAAAAATATCAAACATAAGAGGTGCAATGAAATTCATGTGTGTGTACAAATATTGTGATTTGTAAAAAATAAAGATTTTTAACTCTAAGTTGTTAGACCTAAATTAAGAGCACCAAGCTCTGATACCACTTGATGATCACCAAGAGGGGGTGAATAGGTAATGTGCTAATCAAATGCAAGACAATGCGAAATTAAAAACTATTATGCAAATAAAACAATACGTATAACTAAAGAGTGAAGCCGAATTCCCAGTGAAGGACACTCAACATCTCCTCAAGATTTCTCTGGATTAAGAGTTGAGGTGCAACTATAGCCCTCTTGGTTCAATACTAGTGTGAGAACAAACACAATATCAAGCATGTAAAGATAGACAAAAAATAGAGCATGCAACATATCAAAAAATCTCAAGCATGTATATCTATGAAACATAAGCAATATCAAGTATGTAATAGATGAGAACAAATATAATAAGTATGCAAGATATATATAAATACAAGTGAGTTAAAAGAGATGAACAATCGTAAACACAGGAGAATTATTTTGTGGTTTGAGCTACTTGCTCTACGTCTCCGCCTTCGCCGCAATGAAGAATTTCCACTAGAATCGATCCCGCAACACCTACAACTAGCTCCCTCAAGAATTCTTGGACCCGCAAGTCCCTCACTTGTTCCCGTAAGAACAATACACGCGAACCCGCATGCTCACTGAGGCCGCAATCTCTACAACTCCTCCAAATATAAAAGGTGAAACACTTGGTGATCCCTTCTCTTGATCACCGACAAACACTCTCACAATAAGGATCCTAGAGGATGGATATAGTAATGAAAAGCTCAAGTTTGTGTGAGAAAACAATATAGATGTGGAAGTGAAAATCTTACGAAAATGTTTTTGAAAACACAAGCGAAACACTCTTGATAAACTCTCTATTTGATATGGAAATGAAGCTCTAAAACTTGTTGAGAAACTCTATAGAAGAGCTCTTAAAAAAACTTATAAAAATCTTGATAAAAACTGGCCCAAAAGACCCATTAAATAGGCTATCCAAAAATTAGCCATTGGGGGCCAAAATGGCCTGTCGGTCGACTGACTGGTCGACCGGCCAACGGTCTTTTTTCGTACTGTTGGGTTTACCGGTCAATTGCCCGACGACTGCACCCAAACCACAGAGAGTTTAACTCTCTGTCGATCGACTGCTTAATTGATTGAGCCAAGCCCGAGAGTGGGCTTGAGCTAGTCGGCCGACCAGTCGGTCAACCGCACTTTGGGCTTGTGCCTGTGTGCACGTCGGTCGACTGGTCGGTAGATCGAGCTTACCTTCGGTCGACCGCAAGCAGCCTCAGAACCAAATTTTGAACATTTTTAAATACATTTTAAATCCCATAAAATCTCCATAAAATTCACAAAAATAAGTTCATTGAAACACTTTAAAGTCCAAATATGTATGATCAAAAATTAACATATATTACAAACATGTGAACTATTTTGAGGTAAAGAATTTAAGGCATAAATCAAAACCCGTATTTTTCAAAAACCAATTTCTAAATGAAAATTCTATTTTTCAAAACTTGTATAAATAGAAAAACAAGATATTGAAACACATGCGAAGCATAGTGTGTATGGAAATGATCCGATACACATAGTAAATGTAATATACTTATTTTTGGCAATAAGCTTCAAAATAAGTTTTGAGAAAAATAAACTTAAACACATGATATAAACTCATCAAAATAAGTTATCTAAATAATATGAAGTAACATTGTATATGGATGAAATCCAATACACATATAAATCATGTAAACTTGTTTTGATGAAATCTATTCATGAAACCGAAAAATGTATTCTTGATAATCCAAAAGCACAAAGATGTATTCATGATAAACTAAAACTCATAGAATTTAGTTTCTATAAACATATGAAGCTCAAATGTATATGGATAGAATCCAACACATATTGAAAACTATAAAACTTATTCTATTGAGATATAAACCATGTAAACATGAATTCTTGAAACTAAAATTGTTAAAACCGAAAGCATAAAATATTTAACATAAAAGACAATA
Source organism: Agave tequilana (assembly GCA_038442645.1). NCBI lineage: Eukaryota > Viridiplantae > Streptophyta > Magnoliopsida > Asparagales > Asparagaceae > Agave > Agave tequilana. Next base: position 11,694 of record JAVJIF010007210.1, read on the forward strand.
TATAAATTTTGTGTATGTGTAAATGAGCTTGAGCAATCCATAACTAATCTATCTTTTACATTTTATCTAAAATTATAAAATCTTAAACTTACAAATTAGGACTCAAGTCTTCTTGAAAATCTTTTCTTGGAAATCTTCATCTCCATCTTAACTTAATCCAAACTTGATCCATGAGCTAGACTCCTTTTTGAGTACTTGATGCGATCTTGAAGCGCGAGTTCTTGGATCAACACGTGCTAGCTTCAAAACTTGAATTCAAATCTTTTGTTGAAGCTAAACACCGACTAAGATCTTGATAAATATTTGAAACTTAATAAATACAAGATCATTAGTACTGTAACTATATAAGTTAATTATCATCAAAACTAGAGTGATGGACCTTTGGTCCAACATAAAGTAACCTGAGCAAGCTACATTAATCAACTATGAAGGCATTAAAATCACTGCAATATGATATATATGTTTCTACACATGATAACATTATTCTATGAGTAATCAATTAGAATAAAGCAGAGTCTGAACGATATAAAGAATCAAATAAATGAAACAAAGAATGAGACAAAATAAGAACAATACCCAAAATCAGAAGATCAAATGAAGAAGAAGCCTGAGCTCCTCGTAAGGCATGTGATCCTCTCCAAAATACCTGATCTGCAAAAGAAATAGTCCAAATCTGGATAACAAATCCAGAGGAGTCAGGAAACTCACAGCGAGTGTGTAAAATAAGAGAAGTAATAAAATACAATATAATAATACAACAATCAAATCATTCAGAACACCACAGTATGTTGTACGTAGATAAATAATAATGAGGACAATCTACTCTAGAATCATGTATACAGTCAAACATAAGTACAATCAGGTGTCTATTATAGTATATATGAATCAGACAGGTGAACATAGTCAGTTACAGTACATTGTGGACAATTTGTTATTATTAATTATGTTAGCGAACACCAATTATCACATACAGTAAACACATCCTATATTACGCTTACTACACATGTCAATCGGGGTCCAAAATTATTGAAACTGATTGGTTGGAGATATTGTCCATATTTTAGGTAGGTCCGATACATATCCGGGGCCACGACCTCAATTTCTTAGTACTGATCCAGGTCGTACCGCTAGGTACTTAGTAACAGTAATAGTAACACTATGAACAGTGGAACAGTAAACAGATGGGATGCCAGTCATCTGATGATTAGAGGAAAGCGGTACATAAAAATGTTTATTTGGAAATTCAGTATTTTGAGTGTGTGTGATTTTGGCTTCCACGATACTTCCGTTATAGCATATTTGAAAAACACCTAGAGGGGGGGTGAATAGGTGTTATGTTAATCAAATGCCCTTTTAAAAACTAGTTAAGATATATGATGCAAGCGGTCAATCAAAATAAGAAATTGAAGCCGAATTTCCCGTGAAGGGATCTAGAACTTCTCCTCTTTGATTCCTTTAGATTATGAGTTGAGGTGTATAGGCTGTCTAAAAATCATTAAAGACAAGTCATCAAAAAGCAGAGTCTAAACTCCAGACGCAGGGCTAATTACAGCCATCACAACAGCATCAAGACGCGAGGATCGAAACCCGCGTCTCAGCATCTCTGCAGCACCAAGACGCGAGGGTCGAAACCCGCGTCTCAGCATCTCTGCAGCACCAAGGCGCGAGGGTCGAAACTCGCGTCTCAGTATCTCTACAGCACCAAGGCGCGATGGTCGAAACTCACGTCTCAGCATCTCTGCAGCACAAAGGCGCGACGGTCGAAACCCGCGTCTCAGCATCCCTACAGCATCAAGGCGCGAGGGCCGAAACCCGCGTCTCAGTATTACTGTAGCACCAAGACGCGAGGGTCGAAACCCGCGTCTCAGTTATAACTGCCCTCGTTATGGGGCCAATCACTGCCCACATAATGAGGAAGTTAACCCCCATTATGGAGCGTTTTTAGGGGGCACGTTCACCCCTGAAACCTCTATAAATAGCCCCGTTGCTATAGAGAAGGGGTCGGTCAATTAGATCAGATAATCCTGGGAGAAGAATTTCGCTTGCGAGCTTTAGAAGCCCCGAGACTTCCACCGAAAAGAAAGAGAGTTCTACTCTTCAAGTAACTTGCTGCGTACAAGTCAATCTTTTCCTGTAATCTCTTTGAGATTCCTGGTTGATAGGAGCTGTGTTACTCCGTTTACCGTCTAAAGAGAGGATTCTCAAGAGGTCCTGACATTCACCCGGTCAATGAAAAACAAGATTCACTTTCCACCGCCACATCAAGAACCCAGCATTAAACAAAGAGGAGATTCAAGTCTAAACATCTCCCCTCCCTTGTAGTCGGAGTGTTCATCCACTGTAATTTTTCATTTGATTCAAGGAAATTTTACGAGGAAACTTCTCCCACCAACCAAGAATGGCGACTCCGCTGGGGACTACTTTCTCTGCTGATGAGCAAGTTGTGGCGCAAGGTGACGTCACCTGTATGGGAAAAACGGTCGAATCACTTGTCGTAGAATTCGACCAGGCAAAGTATGAAGAGTTCCTCTCTTCTGGCTCCAGGAGCCCTAAGGCCCAGGCCTACCGCAGAGTCTCTTCGGGGATTTGCTCTCAAGTCCGCTCTGAGATCCTCTCAGACGCGACTGGTGAGAAGGATGTCGTAGCTAATCGCATCATGCGTAACGCCCGCGTCAACATCTCCCAGGAGACCCGCGTGGTTAACATCCCTGATGTTCAGCCTGTTCATCCTCTTCCTCAACGCCAGGTTACCGGGGTTCCCTTCAACCCACACGACGTAACCGGAATGCCGAACGGCGACAGAGGAGCGTCAACTACAAGTTGGGACAATTGTTTGTCCAACAGAGGTAGGACGCAAGGTTTAGACCCGCGTCTCTTCTGAACCATGTCGGACACGTGAAGTCCACATTTGGTAACCTAAACGTGAGATTCACCAAGCTCGCGTTTCTGAAGCACCGCTTCGTAAAGAGCAACGCGGAGTTCGTGCTCTTTGTCAAACACATGAGGCGCACGCCGCCTCTATACGCGGGACCCAACAGCCCTGCGTTTCTCAAGCACTTTGTCTAGATGCGACAATCGGCAACACGAGAGCCGCGTCTCTTCTCAGCAGAGACGCCAGACTCACATTCCAGAGCTGAGACCCAAGAGCTGCGTTCATGAGCCCCGCGTCTCAGCTGTGCGAGGCAAGGAGAACTCTCGCAAGTTGAAAAGCCCTCGACAATCTGAGGCTAATCTCTTCGATCCCTTCCCGAGGATCTAAGGGATTATTTGACAAGGAAGAGAAGTGCTAGTCGGATCACTCCATCATATTGCTGCGAACGGCTTATCACAATGCTCTCTGAGTGCCGTTGCAGTTCACATGCAAGCCAGCAGTTAAAATTTAGACAGCTGACTCTAACTCTCTGATCAGCTAAAAGAAATCGTTCCCACAAGAGGACTTTCTCTGACACTGAATACCCTGAACTTACTGCAAACATGACAAACAGGAGTAGGGGAAAGCAACCTGTGATCAGCTCCGATGAGTCTGACACAGAGCCAGAAGGAGTGTACCTACATACTCGCACTCGGACTGGGGTAATTCCCCCGATCAATTACAGTGCTCTGGCTCGGGGCATTGAAGTAAATGACTCGCATTCCGCCATTGCAGAGTCACAGGCTTCGAACTCTTCCATAGAGAAGGAGGCCTTTATCTACATGACAAATACTCCTGAGGAGACAGCCAGGCGCTTGAAGCAGCAAGCCCAGGTTCAGAAGGAACAATTCGAGATGATTCGCTCTCAATAAGAATCTATCGATTCCCTCAAGTAGATGCTGGCACAATTGCTTGAAGACAAGAGGAAGTCAACCGACAAAGCCTCCTCTAAAAAGTCTAAAGGTAAACGAAAAGAGGGAGAAAGCTCATCTTCTTTACATATTGAGGAGAAAGAGCAATCTACTTCTGGCTCGTCCAAATCCTCACCTCAGGATCAAGACGACCGGACCAAGGAAGGGTTCATTCTAAAAGAATGAATCAATTAGAACAACATCTTGAGGCCCTTACTAATCGGAAAGGCCTTCAAGAAGCAGGAGTGGTCCGGCCATATCCGGCTGAGTGGGACCTTGTTTCATACCCTCCCAAGTTCAAAGCTCTGACCCTCCAAGCATTCGACGGCAAAGGGTCACCAAACCAAATAACTACTATTTTAAGTCTCAGACAGGGAATGTAGTAGATAACGATGCCATCCTGGCACGTTTGTTCATCGGCACCCTAAAAGGGCTTGCCTTTGAATGGTTCATGAAGCTCCCGGAAGGCTCCATTAAGAATTGGGGCGATTTGGAGAAGCTCTTTCTGACACGCTTCTTTGAAGACGACTCAGAGGTCACAATGCCTACTCTTTTGGCTACAAAGCAGCGAAAGGGGGAGTCCGTCAAATCATTTGTAGAAAGATTTCGGAATGTAGCACTCCGATGTCCAAGCGATATGACCCAGGTCACCCTGGTGGAAACATGCCGCCACAATCTACAAACTTCGCTCCTCGCCCAAATAGGAGTTGCTGAAAGCCGCACTTGAAACAATTGATCCAACAAGGTGAACAGGCTGAAGAAATTGTCGCCTGGGTTAGGGCAGAAGAAAACAAACCCAGACCTGAAAGGTCGACAAGGCATGCACCAGACGCTTCCCTCCAAACAAAAAGGAAGGATAACTTGGCGACAGAGACCAAATCCCCCGCCAAACCTCAACCGGTCAAGGGAAGTGGCTCTTCAAGTCAGCCGTGCGCCAGCAAGCAGTATTCCTTCAAGGACGAACATGTTGACTCGCTGTTCAAGTTACTTAACAAGAGCAACAGACTGAAGCTTCCTGAAGCTAGACGCCCTGAAGAAGTCGGTAAAACCGATAATCCCAACTACTGCCTGTATCATAGGATGCTGGGACACCCCACCAAGAGCTGTTATGTCTTCAAAAACATCCTTCAGGCTTTGATTGACGCAGAGATATTAAAACTCCGTCCAGAACAGAAAAAGTAACGGCCAATATGACATCATTCCTCCAGTTTGGAAGACAACCTCCAACACCCTCTGGAGTAGTCCCCATCCCAAGAAGGGAGCTAAGAATGGTCAACATAGACCCTCACCATCAGCAAGAGAAGGGTCTTGTACCTGTTCCCACACCTCAGGGAGAAGTTATGTTGGTTCATCCCGACCTTGTGGACGGCCAGCAATGGACCACTGTTACCAGCAGAAGGTCCAAAGGCAAAGCGAAAGCTTCGTCCTGTAATATGGTGTGCGCTTCTTCCCGAGAAGCGAAAACTGGTGTTCCCGGACTGACTGATTCAGAAGAGGAAATAATAGTCCTCACTGCAGAACCCAACCAACTTGTGGTGGAAACTCGTTCGGGTCAGTCATATTTGAAAAGTATGACGAAATGGCACCGACTCCTCCTAAACCCGCTACGGAGTCAGCCAAGCCCTCCACAAAACAACCCATGGAGAGATAGAAAGAGCTTCGATTTTCTAAAGCTCTCTCAAAAGACATCGCGGAAGATCCACGACACCTTACCGTTTTGACGTCCTGACTCAACTGGCCAACATCCTGGCCCGAATCACTTTTTACGAGCTCCTGAGGCTATCAAAGTCAACCAGAGAAGCTTTGAGAGAGGCTCTAGCTGACGCTGAGGTTTTTATGACCCAGGTGCCGGTTGGACCACGGGAGGAAGATGTAGAGGATTGCCTCCACGCCTCCCAAAATGCTCCCTGCATCACCTTCACGGCAGATGATATGCAGTTTAAAGGGAAACATGATCGACCCCTATACTTCACAGGGTATATTGGATCATCTGAGGTAAACCGTATTTAGGTAGATCCAGGGTCTGCATTGAGCATTATGCCTCGCCGGGTCATGCAACATTTAGGGATTCCTACCCACCGGTTGAGCGCCACCCAGACTACCATTTATGGGTTCAATGCCAATGGTACCCGTCCAATGGGGAAGATCAAGCTCAAATGTCAGATCAGGGACTTAAGGTCGAAAGTGACATGCTACGTGATCGATGCCGACATCTCCTACAATTTGTTGTTGGGACGACCATGGATTCATCGTAATTCTATCGTTCCCTCCACCCTCCACCAAGTCATGAAATATATTGACGAGAGCAGAAGGGTACGAACGTTGATTGCCGAAAGGCATCCGTTCAAGAGAGTGGAGAACTATTTCACAGACTCTCTCCTGTATCAGGACTCTGTGGAAACAAACGAAATCTCGCAACCAGAGGAGCCAGACTCTGGTAATGAAGCCGACACCGAGCCGAAAAAGAAGAGTGCATGTGGGAACTAGATACACTTGTAACGAGCATTGATAAGCTCGATGTTGATATAACCGCCAATGATGTAGGCAGATGGTATATTAATAAAGAATTAGATTTGGCTTATTTTTCTGTGTTCACTTCTGATTCAGTACCGTCAGACACTAGTACTAAAATAATCGACGACCCCTGGTCGGCAATGGATGCTTTGACATCATTGCATGTACTAGTGAAGTCGTCCTTCGAAACGTACCAAGATGCCAGCGATGTGCAGGAATCAATATTCATGGTTCCAGCAAGACGGAAAGGCCAAAACCAATTCTTTTCGGACAAATTAAATCCGAGCCGATGTCTCGTGAAGAATCAAAAAGCAAAAAGAACCCCCTCAGTTCGGTCATTATGGGCCAAGTGTACTCAGAATGATGGAAAGCATGGGGTATGATTCGATGATTGGTAAAATAAAGAAACAACCAATGAGTTTAAGAATGTACCGTGTAGCTTGTGGCTAACGGGTCGTGTCCACAAATGGGGATGCGATGGAAGCTTTTCGACGAGTCGTTTTAAAAACAAGGAATTTGTGTTCATTTTTTTAGGAAAAAGAGAATGGAAGGAAAAGAGATGAAAAAGAGAAATTTCAACTTTCAGAAAAGGGTTTGGAGAAGGTGATTTTAAAAAGCTTAAGAGTTGTGATGTTGTTTTATAATAAGAAATCAAATCTGGGCTTACTATCTTACTACTCAATTGCTCATTCTTCTCTTAAAATATTAAGTCCCTCAAGTTATCATTTGCAAAACTTAAAGTTGATTTTTTTTAGAAAGCTTTAAGTAAAGCACATAAGATGTAGAAGAGTTGAGTCCTTTTTCTCCAAGAAAGAGTTGGAATCGGATATTAAAACATAAAGCGCGAAGAAGTAAGAATGAACTAAAAACGATTCATAAGAAGTTCAAGAAAGAATGGTGAATTCAACTATCCATACCCATTCTCATGTGCCTTCAAGAACACTTTCAAAAAGAAAGGCTTTTAAGGGAGGCATGCATATGAGTCATCGAGACTTTTTCTTTAAAAATAGAAGAGAAGAAAACAAGAGAGAGTCGATAGCTAGCCCAGAAAACCTTTTAGTTATCCATGGAAAATAACAAAGCAAATATAAATATGCACAACATACCGAAACACGAGTGGAAGAAAAGGTGGCTTGCTTCTTGTATTGCTGTCACTTCAATCTTCGATTACAAGCTCTCAGTCCTCTCTCTCACAAGTTTTTAGACTGAACTACAAAGTAAACAACGAAATTACAACTTGTGTTCTACCTAACAAAGAACCTAGATCCTAAGAAAATAAAAGCAAAATTTAATTCTAATTTTCGCTGCCTTTTTCCTTGCTGAAACCCATTTTTATAGCCAAAACCTGAAAAGATAGGATCCCGGGAACGTTGGGGGAGCAAACGCTCCCCCAACTGAAATGGTTAGGCCGCGAAAACGCGGCTTGGGCCGCGTTTCCGCGGCTCTGGTGTGGCCAGGTGGCCTCACCAAGAGGGGGGAGCTTCCTGGTATGAAGGGCATCTTGCATATCCTGCTGGTTTTCTTGTTGCTACTTCAACCATTGACTGAACAGCTTTTGATTTTCTGGCTTCAATTGCTCAATTCAAGGAGGATTTTTCTCAACCCCTTGATACGCCAAGATATAGCCCAGATTTCTTTACTTCGAATTTATTCTGAATTAATTCAGAATAAAGTGGGCTTTTGGGCTTGTTCCTCTTTTATTTCTTTGAGCATTTGTGAAAAGTCACCTAGAGGGGGGTGAATAGGTGACAATGCTAATCTTGTGAACTAAATGCGGAATTTAAAAACTAATTGCAATTTACACTCAAGTGTGATCAACAAATGATTCACACACAACCAAGCCAAGCAATATGAATGCACAATATGAATAGTTGCAAGGCACAAAGTAAAGAGAGAGATAGAGAGAGCCAATGGATCAAGCGCAAACAACAAGATATGTTATCGAGGTTCGAGCACCCAGCTCTACATCCCCGCCTTCGACACACGAAGGATTTCCAATCCACTAGCTTGTCCACAAAGGACTCCCATAAAGGGAACCTCCACCGAGGATTTGGGGCAATCACAAGACAAGGAGTACCCAACTCCTCTCCTTACAAACCACAACCTCCTCTTGAGGCAAACTCCAAGCCAACAACAACTACCTCCTTGAGGCAAACTCAACCCAATACAAAGATCACCTCACAACCTTGAGGGATACAACCCAATAGCAAAACTTCCTCAACACAATGAGGGAAGGCACAAAGCCAAGCTAAATAGGGTTTACAACTTAGTGGTTTCAAACAACAACCACAAAACAATCTCTTTTTCCCACACAAAATCCTATAGAAAAGATAGTAGATTTTAGCTCAAGTGTGGAGAAAACCAAGGGATTTGAAACCAGCAACTCAAAGAAAATCTTTGGAAACAAATGAAACCAAGATAGAGAAGTTCAATTCAAAAGCTTTTCCCAAAACTTTTTCTTTGATTTTTCAAACCCTAACAAAAACACCAAAAAGATTGTTCAATTTGAATCCAAAAACCTATTTTGATTGCAGCAAAAACACCTGAGAGAATGAAAATTTTAGCCCAAAAATTCTTAGAGAAAAACTCTTGCCAAAAGGGTATTTATAGGCTAATCCAGAAAATAGCCGTTGGCTGTAATTTTTGTCAGAATTACCCTGACGTTCGACCACCTGGTCGACCGCCCAACGGTTAATTTTTGACCCGTTGGCGCTAGCGGTCGACCGCCCGGTCGACCCAAACAAACAGAGAGCAAACCTGCTCTCAGTCGGTCGACCGGCCCGGTCGACCGGCCAAAGGTGTAGCCAGCGTGCACGTTTCTGTGCACGTCGGTCGACCCATACGGTCGACCGGCTATAGGTGCGGTCGACCGTACCTGTCGACCGATCAGCCTGGCAGACACCAAAACAGGTCAGAAATCTGGGGGAAATAAATATCCAATAAATTCTTATAAACAACTAAAAATCCCCAAAAATAGTTTTGTCAAATTGCATTGATATATAAACATGTGATAAAAGTTTTGACTCAAATATCAAGCAATTAAAACTATTTTTATGTCTTTTCATTTTTACCAAAAGCCAAACCTTGTATTTTCTAAAACTTGGATTCTTGAATGGAAAATACATTTTGTCCAAAACTCTTCCAAGTACAAAAACATGATATTAACAACTTTAAGGCATGATGCATATGGATAGAAATCCAATATACATGAAACAAATATATATATCATAGTTTTGTCATTAATTCAAAAATATGTTTTGTCATAAATACCAAAACATAAAACTCATGAAGTAGACTATCAAACTAAGCTTGTTTAAGCAATAGAAGCATGCATGTATATAGAACAAATCATATATACATTAAACCATGTAAACTTGTTTTGATCTATCTATTCATGAAAACCAAGATCGGTTAAACCTAAAACGAAAAACCGAAAACCAATATTCAAAACATGAAACGTGTGTATTGTGAACTTGAGCTTATCATACTATTCTAATCTTTACAATTAGGATCTAAACCCAAAACTAAACTATGGTACCGATGTCTTCTTGTAGAGCGCAATCTCCAAGCCGACTCGATCCAAAACTCTTTGATCCACGGAGCAAGTGCTATATATGATCTTTGACGCTCGGGCTCATGAATCAACATGTGGGTAGCTTCCAAATCATCTTGTTGAAGCTAATCACCAACTAATAACTTGATTAATGATCTGAAACTAAAATCACAAGATTATTAGTACACATAACTACATGAGTTAATCATCATCAAAACTAGAGTGGAAGGCCTTTGGGCCAACAATCTCCCCCTTTTTGATGATGACAAAACTCATGGAGTTATATATGCATGGATTAAAGTTTAGCTTCAAAGAAGCTCCCCCTTAGCTCATGCATAGGAATAAACAAATAGATATGTAATGTAAGCTCTTAAACATATATGCATCAACATGCATAAAACACATAAAGATCGAAAACATGCTCTTAATATCAATTAAACATCAAGTTCTAAAACATGCTCTTGATACAAGTTAATCAAACAAAGTACGTTTTCAAAACAAACTCTTGATACCAATACCAATTTGCAAAACAAAACTATTGAAGCTCTTGATACCAACAAAACTAATGAGGCTCTTGATACCAAAAAAATTGAACATATTAAATGATACAAATTAAACTTTAATAAATCATACTAAAACATAAAAACATGCATACACAAACATGCATATAAACTCAAATTCTTCTCCCCCTTTTGTCAATCATCAACAAAGGGGTTAAAAACAAAACTAAAGGAAACATATACTGATTAAGAGAAATTCTTCTCCCCCTTATTTACAAAACTAATAAACACCTATTCTTTTTATATTCAAAACAAGGAATCAAAAACAAGGGATGTTCTTCCCCTTTTTGTCTAAACTCAAATATGATACCAATTAAAAAATGTGTCAAGGAAGTGCATATTGATACCAATTTAAAAGTGAAACTATAACAATTGAAAACAAAAATCTTGATGCCAATTGATAAGTAAACAAATATCATATCAATTGTAAATAAACAATTTTGATGTCAATTGAAATTAAACATAACAAATTTTGAATTCTAAACATAAATATTGATACCAATTGAAAATTAAACATAGATCTTAATACCAATTGAAATTATTATTTTCTATCATAAAGTACGGGAGTGGAATACTAAATACCAATTGAAAGAAACAATACAAATTTTTTTTCCCTTTATGAAATACCAATAAAAACTATGATAAGACTTGAATTAAGATACCAATTGAAAACTAAATCAATTGAAACAAAGTTGAATCTCAAGCTTATCATCATAAACAAGATTTGTGCTTAAAGATATAGGGATATAGAAAGCACAAATAAAACATCTATATATGTATGTAAGAAATAGATACCAATTGAAATTGATACTATATGAAATGCAAGCATACATATATGAAACAAACACATATGAGTATACAAAAAGAAGTCATATTGATACCAATTGAAAGAACTCAATGATACCAATTGAAATAACAAAAGTAAGGTCAAGTGTATAACTCATATTCCTAGCCACCCATTCATGTTTAAGTTTTAGATGATTTTTCAAGATAAAACATACTTGAACATGGTCTCCCATCCAACCGCCCATGGAAGGTAGGGGTTTTCAAAAATAGATTTGAAAATGTAGTATGTTTGAAAATCTCTACCATAGTGAAGAATACGAACTAGTTATAGGAAAAACTTTTAAAACTAGTACGAAATCCTTCAAGTAAGGAATAAAACAAAATTGTTTTTCATGAAACACATGTAAATCACATGATCACTAACACTCAAAGTCCAAGAAGCTCATATCAAATTCTCATGAAAACAAATCATGAGTAAACTAATAAAGTGAGCGTATAACTAAAATGTGACACATATCAACATGAAAATATTCAATTAAGCTTGTATGAAATTCCTTGAAAACATGAAATTCATCTAAGATGTGAAATCACCAATTGAAATCATTGTAAAGACATGAAATTCATAATAAATGTGAAATCACTTAGCAAACATGAAATTCATCCAAACGATTTAAACTTCAAGGCATATGTATGTCATGTACAAACTAAAGTATACATACATATCCTAAACACAATGAGTCCACAAGGGTATATGCATGAAGGCACGTGGCTCAAGGATGTACATGTATAATCAATAGTTTGGACAAGATAGACATATACATGAAGTTAAAACACATGATCATGAAAACATATCCAAATTAGGAATATAGGTTAAAATGTATGAGTCATCAAAACTAGACTATACTAGCACATCTAATGGGCACAAATAGGCATTCAAGCACAAACATATATAAAGATTTATTTGTAACCCATTATATGTACAAGTATAAATCCTAGTCTTGATGAAAACTAACATCTAAACGCATATTCAAATCATGAAGCATAAAACGGGAATCATAATCCAACATGATAATCAAAACATGAATTATTAAAACAAAAAGTCATAGTCAACCATATGATTTGCATGACAAAGACATGTGCATTAGATCTATGATTAACATGATAGCTAAAACATAAAGAGAACACAAAATATGGATCCATACTAAACATGGGCGTCTCAATAACTAATCATGTAAAGCATAAGTCTAATAAACATGACAAATATCATACTACACATGAAACAATAAAACATGATTCATTAAACAAAAATCATACAATCATAAACATCCAAATGGTCATAATGCATATGCATGTGCATTAGATTTAGGGCATGCATGTTAGTTTAAACAAGGTGAGAACACTAAATATAGATCCATATAAAACATGGGTGTTCATGTAACTAAACATTTATAACACCAATCTAATCAACATGACATAAGCATAATGAATAATAAACCATGGCATGCTATAAATAGATGAACATGAAAGCATGCAAATAAAAATGGGAGTTAGAGAATGATACCAAAACCGATGAAGGTGCATCTCTAGTTCTCCAAACCACGGTGGTCCTCCCACCAAATTTCTTGAGAGTGAAGCATCCAAATGGTTCTCCTTTTAGCTTAGAATGCATCCACCTCAAGGCACCAATACTCTCACGTTATGCGAGAGCCTCCACCTACATCAAACATCAAAGAGGTGGATCTTGGTACCCATTTTCTTGTGGGTCCACTGGGGTTAATATCTTTTCTCACCCAAACATAATTAGTTGCTAAATTTTCAATATGTAATCTATCATAGCAAAATCTAGCAAGGTGGCCTTTTCGACCACAATGTGTACATGTGTACACGTGAGCATACATATGATGATGGTGATCATGAAAAGCATGTGTATGCCGTGATGAGTGTGCATGCAAGGTTGGAGCTTGTTTCTTGCGAACCAAGGTCTCCAAACGTGTGTGGTTCATGGCACAATGGCTCAAAGTGGAGCCCAAACAATCAACACTTTTCTTCAAAACATTTATATCATTTTCTATGCTAGAAGATAAAGTGGAGCATGCTATAGGTGTGCAAGAAGTAGAAGCTACACTAGCATGGCAAACATGAATATCAATCTCTTTTTACAAAGATTTATTTTTAATCAAAACCAAATCCAATTCTTTTGTTATGAAATCAATTTCATTTTTCAAAGTAACATTTTCTTTAAAAATAAGATCTAATTTTGAAGATAAAACCTTATTGTTCTCCAAAATATCATCACAGTCATTTTTGCTTTTTAAAACTTCAATTTCATTTAGGGCAAGGTCTAGTTGAGATCTTAGTGAGTCACGTTCACTAGCAATCTCTCCCTTCTCTTGCAAAACAGTTTCAAAGGTTGAGCATAAATCCTTTAATTCATTTTTCAAAACAAGATTATCATCTTTCAACAAATTATGTTTTTCCAACAAATTTTCAAGCTTTTGAGCAAGTTCCATATTTAAAGTTTGAACTTCAAAACATCCATGACAATAGGAACTAGAGCTATCATCTAGAGGGGAATCCGAATGTACCTCAAGGGAGTTCTTCCCTTGGACCATGAGGCATTGCTCTTCGGACTTTTCTCTTTTAGATCTCCTCGTCTTGTTGATAATCCTTGGAAGCTCGGGAGACGTCAAGATGCTCCAAACTGCAAAAGCCGAATCATAATGATCAAAAACGGGTAAAAGAAATTCATTAAGAGATGCTCTAAGTGCTCTAAGTGCTAATGCATTGGCTTTCTTATGCTTGCTACTATTTGGGAGGGATTCTATGGTGATGGCTTGATAAACTAGATGTCCTAGGTCTTTTAAATGTTTAGTCATATTAGCCTTCCAAGCATCAAGTTTAAAATGGTCAAACATAGGAGGGCTAGCCATGAGTGCAAACTAGTATGAGTGCAAATGAGCAATGCAAATGAAGATTAGCAAACCAAGATCTCACTCCTAGGTGGTTAAACCTAATATCAGGAGCGCTAGCTCTGATACCAATTGAAAAGTCACCTAGAGGGGGGGTGAATAGGTGACAATGCTAATCTTGTGAACTAAATGCGAAATTTAAAAACTAATTGCAATTTACACTCAAGTGTGATCAACAAATGATTCACACACAACCAAGCCAAGCAATATGAATGCACAATATGAATAGTTGCAAGGCACAAAGTAAAGAGAGAGATAGAGAGAGAGCCAATGGATCAAGCGCAAACAACAAGATATGTTATCGAGGTTCGAGCACCCAGCTCTACATCCCCGCCTTCGACACACGAAGGATTTCCAATCCACTAGCTTGTCCACAAAGGACTCCCACAAAGGGAACCTCCACCGAGGATTTGGGGCAATCACAATACAAGGAGTACCCAACTCCTCTCCTTACAAACCACAACCTCCTCTTGAGGCAAACTCCAAGCCAACAACAACTACCTCCTTGAGGCAAACTCAACCCAATACAAAGATCACCTCACAACCTTGAGGATACAACCCAATAGCAAAACTTCCTCAACACAATGAGGGAAAGGCACAAAGCCAAGCTAAATAGGGTTTACAACTTAGTGGTTTCAAACAACAACCACAAAACAATCTCTTTTTCCCACACAAAATCCTATAGAAAAGATAGTAGATTTTAGCTCAAGTGTGGAGAAAACCAAGGGATTTGAAACCAGCAACTCAAAGAAAATCTTTGGGAAACAAATGAAACCAAGATAGAGAAGTTCAATTCAAAAGCTTTTCCCAAAACCCTTTTCTTTGATTTTTCAAACCCTAACAAAAACACCAAAAAGATTGTTCAATTTGAATCCAAAAACCTATTTTGATTGCAGCAAAAACACCTGAGAGAATGAAAATTTTAGCCCAAAAATTCTTAGAGAAAAACTCTTGCCAAAAGGGTATTTATAGGCTAATCCAGAAAATAGCCGTTGGCTGTAATTTTTGTCAGAATTACCCTGACGGTCGACCGCTCGGTCGACCGCCCAACGGTCAATTTTTGACCCGTTGGCGCTAGCGGTCGACCGCCTGGTCGACCCAAACAAACAGAGAGCAAACCTGCTCTCAGTCGGTCGACCGGCCCGGTCGACCGGCCAAAGGTGTAGCCAGCGTGCACGTTTCTGTGCACGTCGGTCGACCCATACGGTCGACCGGCTATAGGTGCGGTCGACCGATCAGCCTGGCAGACACCAAAACAGGTCAGAAATCTGGGGGAAATAAATATCCAATAAATTCTTATAAACAACTAAAAATCCCCAAAAATAGTTTTGTCAAATTGCATTGATATATAAACATGTGATAAAAGTTTTGACTCAAATATCAAGCAATTAAAACTATTTTTATGTCTTTTCATTTTTACCAAAAACCAAACCTTGTATTTTCTAAAACTTGGATTCTTGAATGGAAAATACATTTTGTCCAAACTCTTCCAAGTACAAAAACATGATATTAAACAACTTTAAGGCATGATGCATATGGATAGAAATCCAATATACATGAAACAAATATATATCATAGTTTTTGTCATTAATTCAAAAATATGTTTTGTCATAAATACCAAAACATAAAACTCATGAAGTAGACTATCAAACTAAGCTTGTTTAAGCAATAGAAGCATGCATGTATATAGAACAAATCATATATACATTAAACCATGTAAACTTATTTTGATCTATCTATTCATGAAAACCAAGATCGGTTAAACCTAAAACGAAAAACCGAAAACCAATATTCAAACATGAAACGTGTGTATTGTGAACTTGAGCTTATCATACTATTCTAATCTTTACAATTAGGATCTAAACCCAAAACTAAACTATGGTACCGATGTCTTCTTGTAGAGCGCAATCTCCAAGCCGACTCGATCAAAACTCTTTGATCCACGGAGCAAGTGCTATATATGATCTTTGACGCTCGGGCTCATGAATCAACATGTGGGTAGCTTCCAAATCATCTTGTTGAAGCTAATCACCAACTAATAACTTGATTAATGATCTGAAACTAAAATCACAAGATTATTAGTACACATAACTACATGAGTTAATCATCATCAAAACTAGAGTGGAAGGCCTTTGGGCCAACAATTTGGGCCTACATTTAGCAAAGAAAAAAGACACTTATTAATATCATTTATTAGCAAACAAGTGTGGTAAAGTGATAACATAAATGCAATGTATGTGACAAATCACACCCCCACACTTATCTTTTGCTCGCCCTCGAGCAAAATATTAGACTAACTCGAATCAATTATTAGACCACTTTCGCATGTCACTCGATTGCACTGAGCATGTGCAACAAGCCGTTAAACCTCTAGGTCATCCCTAGAGGACGAGTTTTGTCTCGTGAGGGTTTTCAGCGGATTACACCCACAAAATCCAAAAAGAAAGAGTAAAAGATTAGTATTTTCGAAAAGCAATTTTTTTATTATTTTATTTTATTTTATTTTATTTATTATTTTTTTATATTTTTTTTGAAGGACAAATATTTGAAGTATATTTGTGAGAGTTTAAGTAATCTATAAGTTATAGGAATATCAAAATTTTCATTCCTAAACTTAGTCTCCATGCAAAAACATGTCATCAATTAAAGTAAGAAGTCAACTTGTACTTCTCATCTAGTCTATTAATTTACCCTGAATCGTATGCACCATCGTGACTGTGAAGTTTACTAAGGGTTCTTCAACATTAACTCCTATGCCTCATATTTATTTATTTTTGGTGAAATTTTATTCCTTAATTTCATTAGGCTTTCTAATCTGCCCATGTAACGAGCTTTCAGTCGGTGACACCCAAACCGGACGGTTTTAGGGCACTAGGTGAGAAAACACCCCTAAGGACTTAAACACCCGAGCAGATAAGGCCACGAAACAAGGTTTTTATTTATACGATGTAACCCTTTTAGGCGTGAATACTTATGCTTCATGAGGTATAAATACCCAGCTTAATCAGAGGATACACACATTTTTTTCTTTTTCAAACTTGTCTAATTATCTTTTGCATGAATACTAAGGCTTGCTTAGGCCAAAGCACCTAGCTAATCAATAATTAGACTTGTTTTTTTTATAAGGCATAAGAGTCTCTGTTTTCAAACCCTAAGTGTGTAAGTGTATTTTGTGTGCATATGTCATCAAGGTAAATATCAAGACTAAATTACTTTCCCAAATTTCTTCCTGACCCTAAAAATCAAACAAGTTATTTTATTTCAACCAAGTGTAAGAAATCCTAATTATGATTCTCCTATTCCTTAAAATTGACTTAATTTCTTACAAAAAAATATATCAAAATATTGTCTACCCTTTTCAAATTTTTTTTTTATCAGCCATGTTAGAACCCTCCCCCACACTTATCTCATGCATTGTCCCCAATGTATGAAAGAAATGTATAAGTGCATGAAATAAAATCGAAAGGAGGAAAGTTACCGATACACTGGGTCAAAAAGACCCATTGCCGTTTTATTTACCGGCACCGATTCCAAGAAAGGTTTAAGGCGTTGACCATTTACCTTAAAGTCATTTCCATTCTTGGGGTCACTGATCTCAACTGCACCATGTGGAAACACGGTTTTTACAATGAATGGCCCAGTCCATCGTGATTTCAATTTTCCTGGAAAAGATGAAGCCTAGAATTGTAGAGTAAGACTTTTTGTCCAGGGACAAAGGTTTTTCATATGATGTGCTTGTCATGGAAAATCTTGACTCTATCTTTAGTGATCCTAGCATTTTCATAGGCCTCATTTCTCAATTCCTCCAATTCGGAAATTTGTAATTTTCAAAGGTCACCGGCCTTAGTCAAATCGAAATTCAATTGCTTGATTGCCCATAAGGCTCGGTGCTCTAACTCAACGGGCAAGTGACAAGGTTTGCCATAGACTAACCTATAGGGAGACATTCCTAGAATTGTCTTGAAAGCGGTCCTGTAGGCCCATAGAGCATCTTCAAGTTTGATGGACCAATCTTTCCGGTTTTGGCTCACAGTTTTCTCCAATATACGCTTGACTTGTCTATTTGAAACCTCAACTTGCCCACTGGTTTGAGGATGATATGGTGTGGACAACTTGTGAGTTATGGCGTACTTTCGCATAAGGGCTTCAAAAGATCTATTGCAAAAGTGAGTGCCATTATCACTGATGATAGCACGAGGTGTTCCGAAGCGGGAAAAAATGTTCTCTTTCAAAAACTTTATGACAACTTTGTTATCATTAGTTTTACATGGAATGGCTTCTACCCACTTGGACACGTAATACACAGCAACCAATATGTATTGGTTCCCAAATGAATTAGGAAATGGACTCATAAAGTCAATGCCCCAAACATTAAAGAGTTCTATTTCTAGAATTGGGTTGAGGGGCATCATATTTCGGTGTGAGATCCTTCCTACCATTTGGCATCTAGGGCACGTCTTGCAAAATTCATAAGAATCCTTGAACAGAGTGGGCCAATAAAACCCACTTTGTAGCACCTTTTCAGCAGTCTTGCGGGGACCAAAGTGTCCACCGCATGCAAGTTCGTGACAAAAGGACAGAACACTCCTAACCTCCTCATCGGGAATGCATCTCCTAATAATTTGGTCGGAACAGTACTTGAAAAGATACGGTTCCTCCCAAAAGAAATACCGGACTTGGGATAAGAACTGGTAAACATCATTTTTGGACCAATGAGATGGAGTTTGGTTTGTGACTAAGTAATTCACTATATCAGCAAACCAAGGCTCCCTAGAGATAGCTAAGAGATGTTCATCAGGAAATCCTCATTGATGGGTAATTCGTTGCATGGAGAATTGGAAATCCGTGAGAGATGGTCAGCAACGACATTTTTTACGCCTTTCTTGTCTCGAATTTCGAGATCAAATTCTTGAAGAAGGAGAATCCAACGAATGAGCCGAGCCTTGGCATCCTTCTTCATCATGAGGTACCTAAGCGTAGAATGATCGGTGAAAACGGTGGTTTTGGACCCTAGTAGGTAGGGACGAAACTTCTCTAAGGCAAACACTACTGCCAAGAATTCCTTCTCGATTGTAGTGTAGTTCAGTTGAGCGTCATTGAGAGTCCTACTAGAGTAGTAGATCGCATGCTGCTTGTTATCAATACGTTGTCCTAGGACAGCGCCTATGGCAAAATCAGAAGCATCGCACATAATCTCAAACGGCTTAGACCAATCCGGTGCAGATATGATTGGTGCAGAAATCAGCTCTCTCTTAAGCTTCTCCTAAGAATTTATGCATTCAGCATCGAAAGTGAAGGTCACATCTTTAGTTAACAGATTAGTCAAGGGCCTAGCAATTTTGCTAAAATCCTTGATAAATCTTCGATAGAAACCAGCGTGTCCTAAGAAAGATCTAATGTCCTTAACGCATTTGGGCATGGGAAGCTTAGCAATAACCTCAATTTTTGCTCTATCCACTTTAATTCCTTTCTTGGATATTTCATGGCCCAAGACAATTCCATGTTTCACCATGAAGTGGCATTTCTCCCAGTTCAGTGTCAGATGTTTTTCAGCACAACGTTGGAGGACGAGTTCTAGATGGTGGAGACATTGAGTGAATGAATCTCCGTAGATGGAGAAATCATCCATGAAGATTTCTAAGAAGCGCTCTACCATATCAGAGAGAAGACTCAACATGCAACGTTGAAACGTTGCTGGGGCATTGCATAAGCCGAAGGGCATTCGACGATAAGCAAATATCCCAAATGGACAGGTAAACGTAGTCTTTTCTTGGTCCTCAGGAGCGATAGGGATCTGGTTATAGCCCGAGTAACCATCCAAAAAACAGTAGTACTCGTGACCCACCAAACATTCAAGCATTTGATCAATGAAGGAAGTGGAAAATGGTCCTTACGAGTTGCAGCATTCAGTTTCCTATAGTCAATGCAAACTCGAATCTTCGTGGGAAGTCGAGTTTGAACCAACTCTTTGTTCTCGTTTTTCACTACGGTGAAACCAGATTTCTTTGGGACCGCGTGGACAGGACTGACCCATTGGCTATCCGAAATGGGATAAATTATCCCATTGTCTAAGAGTTTTATGATTTCAGCATGAACAGCCTCTTGCATTATAGGGTTTAACCTACGCTGCGGGTCTCTTTTGGGTGTGGCATCTTCATTAAGGTGAATGCGATGTTGAACAATGGTTGGACTTAATCCCTTGATATCAGTCATAGTCCACCCAATGGCTTCCCTATGTTTTCTTAGAACAGCTTTTAGATCTTCTTCTTCCCCGTCATTTAAATGGGAGGCAATGATGACGGGAAAGGTCTCTTGTTCGCCTAGATAGGCGTACTTAAGATGCGCAGGTAGGGCTTTCAATTCTAAGGAAGAGGAAGGCTCACTAGAAGGACTAGTCAAATCTATTTGCTCCATTGTTGGTGAAATGGGGTTTGAGGCCCAATTCACAGCAGAATCTACTACCTGATCAAGATTAAAGTTGTGAGACTCTAACCCAAAGTCACTCTCTTCTTCTGATTCCAATTCTTCCTCGTGTTCACTTGTCAAGTTCTCAATTAGGTTGACTTCAAATGTTTGGTCCTCGATATCGTGGGGTTGTTTTCCTAGGTTGAAGACATTGACTTCTCTAGTCATGTCCCCAAAGGTTAACCTCATAGACCCATTCCTACAATTAATGATGGCATTAGCAGTAGCAAGGAATGGTCGACCTAGGATAACGGGAGTTTGAGCCCTACGATTGGAGTTGGACATAGTTGTTGTAGGCTGTCTAAAAATCACTAAAAGACAAGCCATTAAAAAGTAGAGTTTCAAGTTCTAGACGCAGGACTAATGATGGCCACCCGCGTCTCAACATCAAGGCGCGTGGGCTCGACACCCGCGTCTCAACATCAAGGCGCGTGGGCTCGACACCCGCGTCTCAACATCAAAGCGCGTGGGCTCGACACCCGCGTCTCAACATCAAGGCGCGTGGGCTCGACACCCGCGTCTCAACATCAAGGCGCGTGGGCTCGACACCCGCGTCTCAACATCAAGGCGCGTGGGCTCGACACCCGCGTCTCAACCCCAGGGCACGAGGGTCCAACACCCGCGTCTCAGTTGTAACCGTCCCGGTTTCGGGGCCAATCACGGCCCACATAACGGGAAAAGTTAGCCCTCATTGTGGAGCGTTTTTAGGGGGCACGTTCACCCCTGGAACCTCTATAAATAGCCCCGTCGCTATGAATCAGGAGAGGAACGAGAGGATTTTTTTGGTCGGCCGATCAAGAGGACGAAGACAAGAAACAAGAGAGAGACAACAGACTACACACAGGCAGACAGAGAGAGAAGCAGGAGAGAGCTCAACTCTTCAACAAGCTCGCTGCGTACGAGTTGCCCTTTGCCTACCTTCTCTTTGAGAGTTTTGGTAGACAGAGCTGTGCTACTCCTTCTACCAGCCAAAGAGAAGATCCCTGACGATCCCGACGGTCATCCGGTCAACGGAGAACAAGATTCACTCTCCACCGCCACTTGAAGAACCCAGCCTTAAACAAAGGGAGGATTCAAGATTCAACATCCTCCCTCCCTTGTAACTGGAAGGAAAACAGTCTTGTTGTAATTTTTCATCTGATTCAAGGAAATTTTACAGCGAACTCCCTTTATTTCCTTTTTCCGGCGCGTACAAGAGATGGCGACTCCGCTGGGGACTACATTTGTCACTGATGAGCAAATCGTGGCGCAAGATGACGTCCTTCGTAAGGGAAAGATGGTCGAATCGCTTATTGTCGAGTTCGACCAGGCGAAATACGAAGAGTTTCTCTCTGCCGACTCCAAGAGCCCAAAGACCCGCGTCTGCCGCAGGGTCTCGACGGGAATGGCCCCGTAGCCCGATCCGAGGTTCTCTCGGGCGCTGCTGCTGCCAACTGTGCCAAGCAAGATACACGCGCCAACGCCTCTCAGAAGGCCCGCGTGATCTCAGGCACAACCGCCGTTGCGACCAACCGCGCCGCACGGAACACACACATCAGCGTCTCTCAGGAGACCCGCATAGTCAAAATCTCAGGTGTTCAGCATCAGGTCGTCGTTGGTCACTCTCCACCTCTACGACGCAACCGAAACGCTGAGCGTCGACAGAGGAGATGTGCGCGTCAGCTACAAGTTGGAACCTCTGGTTGTCCGACTGAGGCTGGACACGACGTACAATCTGGCGCCTTGCCCGCGCCACGTCCAGCACGTGAAGTCCGCGTTTGGCGGCCCAAACGCGAGACTCCTCAAGCTAGGTCCTCTGAAGACCAACTCACCAAACGCCAAGGTGAAGCCTCTGCGCCTCGTCAAGCGCGAGAGGCACGCGCCCATAAGCGTGGGGCCCAGTAGCCCATCCTCTCTCAAACGTCTCTGCCCCGACGTACCGAGCGGCAGCGCGGCAATCGCATCTCGTCCCAACAGAGACGCCAGACGCGCGTCTTACAGCCGCGGCGTGAAAATCGCGTCCCTGAAGCCTGCGTCTGTGATGTTTAACTTTGGTGAAAACATGCCGCCACAATCTCCAAACCTCACTCCTTGCTCAAATAGGAGTTGCTGAAAGCCGCACTTGGAAGCAATTAGTCCAACAAGGTGAACAGGCTGAGGAGATTGTCGCCCGCGTCAGAGCAGAAGAAGGTAAGCCCAGGCCGGAAAGGTCGACAAGGCGTGCGCCAGACACATCCCTCCAAACAAAGCGGAAGGATAATTTGGCAACGGAGACCAAATCTCCCGCCAAACCTCAATCAGGCAAGGCGAGTGGCTCTTCAAGCCAGCCACGCGCCAACAAGCAATATTCCTTCAAGGAGGAACATGTCGATTCACTCTTTAAACTACTCAACAAGAGCAACCGACTGAAGCTCCCTGAAGCTAGGCACCCCGAGGAAGTCGGCAAGACCGACAATCTCACCTATTGCTTGTACCACAGGATGTTGGGGCACCCTACCAAAAGCTGCTACTTCTTTAAGGACATCCTTCAGGCCCTGATTGACGCAGAGGTATTGAAACTCCGACCAGAGCAGAAGAAGGTGACGGCTAATGTGACGTCAGTTCTCCAGTTTGGGAGACAACCCCCAACACCCTCTGGAGTAGTCCCTATTCCAAAAGGAGAACTAAGAGTGGTCAACACAGACCCTCACCAGCAGCAAGAAAAGGGCTTGGTACCTGTTCCCACACCTCAGGGGGAAATCATGTGGGTCCACCCTGACCTTGTTGACACCCAACAATGGACTACTGTGACCAATAGGAAATCCAAAGGCAAGGCAAAGGCGTCATCCTGCAATGTGGTGTGTGCCTCTTCTCGAGAAGCGGATACCGATATTCCTTCGCTAACCGACTCGGAAGAGGAAACAATAGTCTTGGCCGCAGAGCCCAACCAACCGATGGCGGGAACCCGTTCGGGACAGCCGTACTTGAAGCAGTATGGCGAGATGGCAGTAGCCCCTCCACAACCAGCTGTAGAGCCAACCAAGCCCTCCACAAAATAACTTGTGGAGAAACAGAAAGAAACTCAGTTTTCTCGAGTTCTTTCGAAAGGTGTAGCGGAAGGATCCACGACACCTTACCGCTTTGATGTCCTGGCTCAACTAGCCAACATCCCGGCACGCATTACCTTGTATGAACTTCTTAGACTATCAAAGTCGACCGAAGAAGCTCTACAAGAAGCTCTGGCAAATGCTGAGGTCTTCATGACCCAGGTGCCGAAGGAGGAAGATGTAGAGGATTGCCTCCACACCTCCCCAAATGCTCCCTGCATTACCTTCACAGCAGATGATATGCAGGTTAAAGGGAAGCATGATCGACCCCTGTACTTCACAGGGTATATTGGATTGTCTGAGGTGAACCGCATTCAGGTAGATCCAGGGTCCGCGTTGAGCATCATGCCTCGCCGGGTCATGCAACATCTGGGCATCCCCACCTATCGTCTGAGCCCTACCCAGACAACCATTTACGGGTTTAATGCCAATGGCACCCGTCCGATGGGGAAGATCAAGCTCAAATGCCAGATTGGAAGCCTCAAGTTGGAAGTGACATGCTACGTCATCGATGCTGACACTTCCTACAACCTACTGTTGGGACGACCATGGATTCACCGCAACTCCATCGTTCCCTCCACTCTCCACTAAGTCATGAAATACATTAACGGGAGTGGAAAGATTCAAACGTTGATCGCCGAAAGGTATCCGTTTAAAGGGGTCAAAAATTATTTCACGGATTCCCTCCTATATCAGGATCCTGTGGAGACAAATGAAACCCCGCAACCAGAGGAGCCAGACTCTGGTAATGAGGCTGACACTGAGCCTGAAAAAGAAGAGTGCCTGTGGGAGTTAGAACCACTTGTAAAGAGCATTGATAAGCTCGATGTTGATAATACCACCGATGATGTAGGCGGTTGGTACATTAATGAAGAATTAGATTTAGCGTATTTTTCTGTGTTTTCTTCTGATTCAATACCGTCAGATACTAGCACGGATGTAGATGATGACCTCTGGTCGGCAATGGATGCTTTGACATCGTTGCATGTACCAGTAAAATCATCCTTCGGGACATACCAAGATAATGGTAATGCGCAAGAATCTATATTTATGGTTCCAACCAAACGGAAAGGCCAAAAACCAATTCTTTTTGGGCGAATCTCGTCTGAACCAACGCCCCGCGAAGAAGGCGAGGGGGAATCCCCTCAGTTCGGTCATTATGAACCAAAAGCGCTCAAAATGATGAAGTGCATGGGGTACGATCTAACCAACAGACCCGGGTTGAACTTCGGCAAAGGAAGGAGAACGCTACTTCGATCCTTTGTGCCGAAAGGGAAAGCCTCCGATTATTATCATCGGACGCGTCGGGGGTTGGGCTATGTATCGACTCCGATCCCATCAGCCTCTGATTCTGGAGGGCCATCAGGTCATAATTACTCTTCAGACACGTCATCGTGGGAGTCGGATGTCAGTGTCGGCAACATCTTCAGAGAACTTTCAGTGAACATGGTTTCAACAAGCCACCTGGAAGACGGAGATGAAGAAATGATCCAATCTGATACAGATCCTTGGATCAAACATTTAAATACTCTTTGGGATACCCGCTTTGAACAGCGAGAGCCACCCACAGAAGACAAGGTTGTTCAAGTCAATCTAGGAGATGAGGCCAATCCTAAGCCCATCTTCATAAGTGACGGCCTGTCACCTTCGGAGAAGAAGGATCTAATATCTCTTGTACAAGAGTATATAGACGTCTTCGCCTGAAATTACGAGGACATGCCTGGACTTGATCCTCAAGTGGCTATGCACCGCCTCAACATCAATCCAGACGCAAAACCTGTCAAACAACAGCAGCGATGGTTCCGTCCAGAAATAATGGAGGCAATTCAATCGGAAGTCAGAAAACTTATTGATTCTGGCTTCATCAGGGAAGAACAACATCCCGACTGGGTAGCCAACATTGTCCCAGTTGCCAAGAAGAACGGAAAGATCCGAATCTGCATCGATTTTCGTGATCTGAACGAGGCCTGTCCCAAGGACGAATTCCCACTGCCAATCACAGATGTCATGATTGACAATACATATGGATTCGAACGAATGTCCTTCATTGACGGATTCTCAGGATATAATCAAATCAAAATGTATCCTGATGACGAAAAGCACACCTCCTTCAGAACACCATTGGAGGTATACTGCTACACCGTCATGCCCTTCGGACTGAAGAATGCGGGGGCAACATATCAAAGGGCCATGAACGCCATTTTCCACCAGCAAATGCGCAAAACAGTAGAATGTTATGTTGATGACATTGCAGTAAAAAGTCGCGCTAAAAGTGATCACATAGCTGATCTAAAAGTTGTCTTCGACATCATGCGGGTCCATCAGTTGAAGATGAACCCTACCAAGTCCTTCCTGGGGGTGGCTAGTGGCAAATTCCTAGGATTCGTTGTAACCTCCACGGGAATTCATCTGGACCCGGAAAAGGTTCGCGCTATCCAGGAGATGCAACCTCCGAGAAATCTCAAGGAACTCAGGGGATTGCAGGGACGATTGGCGTACATCCGTAGGTGTTGGCCCAAGAGGTTACACTCTCCAATTGTTTTGTGTTTTGATGATGACAAACCAAATTAGTGCTATTTAGTACTAACAAGTTTGCTAAGATGAGTTTCAGGTCTTGTACCATGTTTAGAGACCATTCGCTTAGCTATTGCAAGAACTTCTAAGTTCCACAAAGCAAGGAAGGCAATTTGCTCATCAAGGAAGGATCATAGAAGAGAAGGCACTAGCAAGGCATTGGATGGCTCAAAGACGTGAAGATAGCTATTGCAAGAACTTCTAAGTTCCACAAAGCAAGGAAGGCAATTTGCTCATCAAGGAAGGATCATAGAAGAGAAGGCACTAGCAAGGCATTGGATGGCTCAAAGACGTGAAGATTGCTCAGAGGTCCTTAGGTTTTGTATTTTTAGTTTTATAGCTTGTTAAAGAATAGAGATTAGGTTTGAAGCTCAATCACACACGTTTTTGCGCATATACTAATTCTTAGTTTATTTCCTATAAAATATACAAAAATATTTTAGTACAAAATCTTTCTTCTACAAATTTCTTTTTATGTTACATACTAAATTCCTATTTAAAATAGTTTTGTTAAAAATATTTTTCTTCTCAAAATTCTGTCTTTATTTCGTTTTCTGACCTGATCCGGTCGACCGGCAGTCTACCGACAGTCGACCGAGTCTATGTCAGGTTGGTCCGGTCGACCGGACCAGTCGACCGAGGTCCTGGCAGAATGCACGTATCCGTGTGCATGTCTGTCGGTCGACCGGGGCAGTCGACTGATGTTTATTTTTGAGTCACAATTTGTATCAGTCGACCGGATCGGTCGTCCGATAGCCTGTAACGGTCGGAATTTTGTACTACCGGTCGACCGGCCCGGTCGACCGATGTAGCCGTTGAACAGTAACAGGCAGATTTTTTAAGTGCTGGTTGTTTTTGTCTTTTGTGTTTAAAAAATTCGTTTAAGGATATATTTTGATCTAATTACCTCCTAAACATCAGTAAATATGTTTTATCCCTAAACCCTAGCCCTCTCCTATAAATAGGGGTGTTTGGGGAGAGATTGGTTACAACAACTATTATTGCTAAAATTCAAAAGTTTAAGGCTTTCAAAGTTCTTGGTTTTTGAGCTAAATTCTCTCAATTTCTGAAGGGTTTTCAAAAGTTTTTTCTCTGATTTCAATTTCTTTTCCTTACACACAAAAGAGCTTCATTCCTACTCAATATTCTCTAAGGACCTTTGTAAGGGAAGAGATATTTGAAAGAGAGAGTTTGTGGTCTTTTGACTACCAAGAAATTACTTGTTCTTGAGATTGTAGGATTTGGGTACTCCATTGTAATTGTTCTTTGTGATAGTGGAAGTAGCTAGAATCCTTCTGGGGAAGGCGGGGAGTAGAGCTGGGTGCTCGAACCTCGATAACATATCCTTGTGTTTGCGATTGGTTTACATTCTTGCAATCCTTACTCTATTTTGCTTGCACTTATTACTTGCTCATCATATTCATTGTCATACTTACTTGCTTGCATTCATCTTGTGATTGTTGTAGCTTTAAATTTTTTATTTGCCCCTTGATTAGCATTGTCACCTATTCACCCCCCCCTCTAGGTGACTTTTCAATTGGTATCAGAGCTTGGACTCTAGGTTTGGCTTAACATCCTTAGAGAGATCCTTAAATATTGCTAATCAACATTTTCATTCATCCATTCATACACTAGTAAATATGGCCAACAGTAGGTTCATCTCAAACCTCTCCGGAAGATGCCAACCCTTCACTAAGCTAATGAAGAAGGGTGTCTCGTTCATTTGGGACGACGCTTGTCAACGAGCGTTCGAGGAAATCAAGCGATACCTCACCCAACCACCAGTCCTTGCAGCTCCGATATCCGGAAAACCTTTTCTGGTATACGTCCGGGCAATGGATCATTCTTTGGGAGCTCTACTAGCTCAGCATGATGACCATGGATGTGAGCAAGCGATCTACTATCTGAGTAGAACAATGATCGGAGCCGAACATCGGTACAACCCGATTGAGAAGGAATGTTTGGCACTGGTGTTCGCCATTCAGAAAATACGACACTACCTGGCAGGCCAAACCATAAATGTCATATCAAAAGTCAACCCCTTGAGGTTACTCATGACAAAACCTTCATCGCTAAATGGCCGACTGGCAAAATGGGCCATATTGTTATCTCAATATGAAATGCACTTTTTACCACAGAAGGCCATTAAAGGACAAGCGGTGGCGGATTTCCTGGCTGAGCATCCAGATCTAAGGGCAACCAAACTCTACGACGATCTCCCAGATGAGGTCGCTGAAGCCTGCCTAACTCAGACATCGTTCGAAAGTCAAGTGTGGCAACTCTTCTTTGACGGTGCATCCAGAACAAGCCCAAAAGGACACATCGTAGCGGGGGTAGGAGTAGTACTCATCTCGCCACAGAACTATGTGATTCCTCGAGCTGTCTCGCTAACTGAGCCTTGCTCCAACAATGTAGCAGAATATAACGCTCTTTTGATTGGGATGCAGCTCGCCAATGAGATTGGCGTTAAAAATCTCGAGGCATACGGTGACTCCAAACTCATTGTTAGCCAATTTCGCGGAGAGTACGAAGTCAGACATGAAGACCTAGTACCCTATCACTCCGCAATTATCCACATGGCCGAGAGGTTTTCAAACTTTTACATCGACCATGTACCGCGCAGGTAAAATGCGCATGCAGATGCACTCGCATCCCTCGCTGCCTCCTTAGCTCTTCCAGCTGGAGCAATGGAGAAGGTATTCGTCTACAGCCACGACCTGTATTGCCCGAGAGCTGCCCTCGAAGACTATCAGGAGTCAAAGGGAGAGTATCAAGGCAAAGAAGCGCTGAAATTGTCAACCGGGCCAGAGCTTAAAGAATGGCGATTCCCCTATATCGACTATGTCTTGT
The DNA here is from genome assembly GCA_038442645.1 of Agave tequilana. Lineage (NCBI taxonomy): Eukaryota > Viridiplantae > Streptophyta > Magnoliopsida > Asparagales > Asparagaceae > Agave > Agave tequilana. Next base: position 40,852 of record JAVJIF010007210.1, read on the forward strand.
ATGGCATCCTGCCTGAGGACGCCAAGGAAGCGGCTGCCATTCGAAGGAAAGCCCCTAAATTTTACTACAATGCGATTACACGAACATTGTATCGTCGATCGCATGACGGGGTCTTGCTCCGGTGCCTCTCACCAAAGGAGGCCCAAGAGGTATTGAAAGAAGCCCACGATGGTATGTGTGGAGCCTATCAACCCGGCCCAAAATTGGCACATCGACTCCAAAGATTGGGTTACGACTGGCCCAAGATGATTGCCGATGCCATCACTTATGCCAAAAGATGTCACGCCTACCAAGTGCACGGCGATTTCATCCATCAAGCACCAGGGTACCTCCACTCCACGACCTCTACCTGGCCATTTGAAATGTGGGGGATGGATGTAGTTGGCCCTATCAGCCCACCTTCATCAAAAGGACATCGGTTCATTTTGGCAATAACTGATTATTTCTCTAAATGGGCCGAAGCTATTCCTCTGAAGGAGGTAAAATCATCTAACGTGATCAAGTTCGTGAAACATCACGTTCTTTACCGTTTCGGTGTACCTCGGCGAATTGTCCATGACAATGGACCCCAGTTCATCAGCCAGGCGTTCCAGAGATTCTGCGCTAAGTTCAGAATCCAGAGTGTGTCCTCAACGGCATACTATCCTGCCGCTAATGGCCTCGCAGAAGCTTTCAACAAGACTATTGGCAAGCTTCTCAAGAAGTTCGTCTCGAAAAGTCAACGAGACTGGGACGATAAGCTAGGTGAATGCTTATGGGCTTATCGCACAACTGTGCGAACCCCAACTAAAGCCACGCCATTTTCTTTGGTATACGGATGTGAAGCCGTACTTCCACTGGAAATCCAAATTCCATCTCTACGCGTCGCCTTGACAGCGGAGATGACAACCGAAGAGAAGCATCGACAGCGACTCCAGAAATTAGAGGCCTTAGACGATAAGCGTTTGCAGGCCCAACAACAAATTGAGCTTTACCAAGCTCGAATTACCAAAGCCTTCAACAAGAAAGGTAAGGTGCGGACTTTCAGGAAAGGCGATCTTGTCTTAGCCGTCAGAAGACCCATGGTGATGACACATAAGACAAAAGGAAAATTCCAACCCAAATGGGAAGGACCATTTGTGGTAGAGTCAGTTTACTCGAATGGATCATGTCGCCTCATAACCCCAAATGGCGATACACTCATGATGCCTATCAATGGCAGGTTCTTGAAGAAATACTATCCTTAAATGGTATTCTTCCGCTGATCAAGTTAAAAGTACACCTCTGATCAAACATCCGACGCCTCCGACGGCTAAGGATAGAGGAAAAATATTGCTTCTAAGCCCAACATAAGTTTTCGACAACTCATCATGCTGAGGGTAATAGCATGGCTAGCCCAACTCAAACGGTAGTTGGTAAAGGCACCTCAAATCCGTTAATAGCTGAGGGTTTGCTAAAAATCCTAAGTGGACTTGGCTCCACTCTTTCCTCCAAAATCCCTTACCAATTCTCACCTACAGAATGGTAGGTCTACAAAATACAGTTGTTGTCAAGTTAACACTATACCGCTGACATTCCAAACTCCACTTGTCAATTCTCATCAATAGGATGACAGGTCCTCAAAATTGCTCGTATCGCAAATTAATTCTTGTCAAGTTAACATCACACCTCTGATAAATTACTGTTAAGTTCAACATTACACTTCTAACAGTAATCAAGTTGTTGTCAAGTTAATACTACACCTCTGACAGTCACTTTTCCTCAGACTTCCATATCGAAGCTGAAATGAATGATGCTAAGTTTAACACTACACCTCTAGCATCTAAGTCATTGCTAAGTTCAACAATACACCTATGGCCATGACTTTTCCTCGACTTCCTTATCCAAGCCGAGATGACCAATGCTAAGTTTAACATTACACCTCTAGCATTACCCTCACTGGCAAGTTAAAAATCACACCTATGTCAGTGACACTTTCAGTTTTCCCAAACGAAAGCTGAAATGCTTCTGAGTCAAGTTAATATCACACCTCTGATTCAAATTCTTGTCGAGTTAACATCACACTTCTGGCAAGACAACTTTCAACCCATTAAGTTAATATCACACCTCTAACGGTAAAGATTTTCCTAGATTCCCTGCGAGTCTACCTAAACACAACGTTAGGTTAATACTACACCATTAACAGTGTTTTCCTTCAAATCCCCAGCTGAGCTTAATCAAGTGAATCCTAAACCTTGAAGAAGGCCCATTTTCCCTGGGGGTACGAGTTTCATTTGTCATTCTCCTTTATAGATTGACAGGTCCACAAAATTATCTTATCTCTTGTCAAGTTAATATTACACCTCTGACAGCATTGGGGAGTTCCAAAAATAGGATTTCTCTCTAAAAAGTTTGACTGTTTGAGATTATCATCATAATTTTGACAAAGTCAAAGATCTTCTGCTTCTATGCGTCTAACTGAAGACAAAAGGTTCAAGACAATAGAAAGAGGCAGAAAGAAAAATGTCACTTTTATTTATATCCAGGCATATGAAAGTGATACAAAACGCTCTCTTATACAATAAGATTGAGTGTTACAATTAAGGAGTACAAAGAAGTCCCTCTCTCTCTCAGAGGCCGTACTCACTCCTTGAAGCCGCATCTGATTCCAAGTGCACGATGTTTGGAAAAGCGCCAAACTGTGGCGACAATTGGAGCCGATTGCACTATGGTGCATGACGTAAACATCGAAAGAGCCCTAGCTGACTAAGCTAAGAGCAATGGTGTTCTTGAGGTCCGGTGGCAGCAGAAAGCCATGCAACCCTTCATTCATGAGCATCTCTTTCGCCAGAAGGCCATCCAACAAACATGGAGTGTCCTCGATGTGACTTCTGGGGTGAGAGAGGAAGGGGATGCTATCTGTCACTATATCCACCGTGATCCCCCTCGCCGCCATACTCACTCTGACCGTGACCAGCCCGCAAGCATGACTGGTGCATCGCGTCCAAAGAGATCTTGACGAGGGTTAAGTCCCCGTCAGGGATCGTGATTTCTTCCCTTGTGGATGACGGAGACCATGATTTCTTCCCTTGTGGACGAACATCGAACAAGTTCGCCGGCCGAAATATCCTTCCAGGGGCCCAGCGAACCTGAAAAAGGACGATCAAGCCTACCTGCAAGGAATAAACAAAGGAATCAGAACATCTGGAACTTAGTACAATTCAACAGAGAAAACTAAGTGGCAGACGCAGTTATTGCCGAAGACTACAGACGCGGGAATGACCCACGCAGTGAGCCAAAACTTCCGCGGTGGCAGAAACAGACGCGAGTTAAAACTGTGATACACGCAGGGTTCAAACGCAGTCCATTTTTTTGCATCTGCGTCTAACACACCAGGCGCGAAAAGACTCAGACGCCGAAAAAATTGCCATCTCCCTGTTGAATGAACATGAGTTGCAAGATTCGGGTCTGAAACCTTCAACCCGAGTTGGAATTCATCCAAGTCAGTGGCCTTAAAACGCGAGCTTCATGAGCAAAGCCAGCACCAAGTGCCAAAGACTTCTGTACTCGCGTCCAGAGAAGTTCAAGTCGATGGCGCAAATTCCAAAAAAATGGAATGTACCAACTAAGACTTCATCCAGATGGTGATATCTCTTTAAGAGAGGCCAAGGTGCAAGCCTGGGTGGACTAAAAATATCATGGCAAGTCGGGACGGCATACCCACAGAGGCCTCTATCAAGAGTTGAACTCTCTGCATTAGAACGTGGACATGAAAGATGATCAAAGAGACGCTTTCTCCTAAAGAGACCAAATAGAAGCGTGAAAGCTCTGGGTCATCTTCATCCACAGAGTCACCTTCATCCATGGAGACAGACCCCTGTTAGAAACTCTGAAGAAGGCGGAATTTCTCAGAGCAAATCAAAAGAAAACAGTCTAAGAGGGAGAGGGTGAGCCCTATTTATAGGCGGCCCCTGATAACTGTCATTAATGGTTCATTAATCAAAACCGTCGGCCTTAATGACCGTACGACCGTCAAAGTCCAATAGGAGTCTGACGCGTGGAACGTTGCTTCGGGAAGCGTCGAAGACGCTGGTTTCCAACCGCCAGCGCCGTATTGGCATTAAAAGGGATTTAACGCCTAAGCCCAATGAAGAACCAATGCGTGGAACAGATCATTTAATGAACCGGGAAGTCCGCGCGCCAAAAGGTGATGTCCCGTCGGTTCCCCAGGATAAGTGGCGGTGCACTCATGACATGGCACGGATTCGTACCCAATAGGCGCGCCTCTTTGATGGACGTGCCCCGTCAGCACAGCCATGGTCGCGTCCAGAAAGTCGCGTCCTTACTCAAAAGGATGCGTCTCTCCGAAGTTCACGTCCTTCCAATCCGGCCTAGCATTGCGTCTGTCCAATGGAATATCAGTCGCGTTTCCATTTCCAAAAGACGCACCCCATGAAAGTCGCGTCTTTAAAGCAGTACTATCTCTGCTTTTCAAAAAGAACTGGCGTTCAGTCTTTGCTTCTGCAAATCAGTTCAACAGTACACTGGCACAAGCAGACGATCGTCTACTCCTGGCTTAAAGCGCGTCTATGACAGACTAAAAGCAATCGGGGAGGTTTAGACTGTGTATCTAGACACTCAACACGATCAACTCTAGTGGCCTCAAAGAGTTCAACAGTACACTCACGAAGACCAACTCCAGATAAGATCAAACCCGGAGCATTAACAGTCCAGTCATAAAGGTGAATTCAGCTAGAGTCCAAAGTAATTTTAAAATCCGTCCCAGTTAACTGCGGAATATCAAAAACTTTGGAAGGGGTTCTGTAGGCTGTCTAAAAATCACTAAAAGACAAGCCATTAAAAAGTAGAGTTTCAAGTTCTAGACGCGAAGGCTCAATACCCGCGTCTCAGCACCAAGGCGCGTGGGCTCGACACTCGCGTCTCACCTCAAGACGCGTGGGCTCGACACCCGCGTCTCACCTCAAGGCGCGTGGGCTCGACACCCGCGTCTCACCTCAAGGCGCGTGGGCTGGACACCCGCGTCTCAACCTCAAGGCCCGTGGGCTCGACACCCGCGTCTCAACCACAAGGCGCGTGGGCTCAACACCCGCGTCTCAACCCCAGGGCGCGTGGGCTCAACACCCGTGTCTCGGTTATAACCGCCCTGGTTATGGGGTCAGTTACCGCCCACATAGCGGGGAAGTTAGCCCCTCATTGTGGAGCAATTTTAGGGGGCACGTTCACCCCTGAAACCTCTATAAATAGCCCCGTCGCTATGAAGAAGAGGAGGATTTTTCAGTCGGCCGATCAAGAGGACGAAGACAAGAAGCCAGGCAGACAGGAGAGAGAGAGCTCAACTCTTCAGCAAGCTTGCTACGTACAAGTTGCTCTTTGCCTACCTTCTCTTTGAGAGTTTTGGTAGACAGAGCTGTGTTACTCCTTCTACCAGCTAAAGAGAAGATCCCTAACGATCCCGATGGTCATCCGGTCAACGGAGAACAAGATTCACTCTCCACCGCCACTTGAAGAACCCAGCCTTAAACAAAGGGAGGATTCAAGATTCAACATCCTCCCTTCCTTGTAACTGGAAGGAAAACAGTCTTGTTGTAATTTTTCATCTGATTCAAGGAAATTTTACAGCGAACTCCCTTTATTTCCTTTTTCTGGCACGTACAAGAGATAAAGGGAGGGAGGATGTTGATTCCCCAGCGAAGTCGCCATCTCTTATTTGCAGAGGAAAAATTCGCGTAAAGTTTTCTTGAATCAATTGAAAGTTTACAATGGATTAATACTCCGATTACAAGGGAGGGAGGATGTTGAGTCTTGAATCCTCCCTTTGTTTAAGGCTGGGTTCTTCAAGTGGCGGTGGAGAGTGAATCTTGTTCTCCGTTGACCGGATGACCGTCGGGATCGTCAGGGATCTTCTCTTTGGCTGGTAGAAGGAGTAACACAGCTCTGTCTACCAAAACTCTCAAAGAGAAGGTAGGCAAAGAGCAACTTGTACGTAGCAAGCTTGCTGAAGAGTTGAGCTCTCTCTCTCTCCTGTCTGCCTGTGTGTAGTCTGTTGTCTCTCTCTTGTTTCTTGTCTTCGTCCTCTTGATCGGCTGACCGAAAAAATCCTCTCGTTCTTCATAGCGACGGGGCTATTTATAGAGGTTTCAGGGTGAACGTGCCCCCTAAAAACGTTCCACAATGAGGGGCTAACTTCCCCGCTATGTGGGCGGTGACTGGCCCCATAACCAGGGCGGTTATAACCGAGACGTGGGCCTTGGACCCTCGCGCCCTGGGGTTAAGACGCGGGTGTTGAGCCTACGCGCCTTGAGGTTGAGACGCGGGTGTCGAGTCACGCGCCTTGAGGTTGAGATGCGGGTGTCGAGCCCACGCGCCTTGAGGTGAGACGCGGGTGTCGAGCCCACGCGCCTTGAGGTTGAGACGCGGGTGTCGAGCCCACGCGCCTTGAGGTGAGACGTGGGTGTCGAGCCCACGCACCTTGAGGTTGAGACGCGGGTGTCGAGCCCACGCGCCTTGAGGTGAGACGCGGGTGTCGAGCCCACACGCCTTGAGGTTGAGACGCGGGTTTTGGACCCTCGCGCCTTGGTGCTGAGACGCGGGTGTTGAGCCTTCGCGTCTAGAACTTGAAACTCTGCTTTTTAATGGCTTGTCTTTTAGTGATTTTTAGACAGCCTACAGTTGTGTCTCTAGAACTATGAAATCGACAGGGTATATGAACTCTCCTACCTGAATCAGGACATCGTTAATTTCCCCTTTTGAAATTTTAACAGAACGGTCAGCCAGTTGGATGGTGACTCGAGTTGGACTAAGGTCACCTAACCTGAGTTGTTGATAAACAGAGAATGGAAGCAAGTTGATATTTGCCCCCAAGTCAACAAGTGCACGACTAATCTCGGCTTGTCCTATTGTGCAGGCAATGGTGGGACTACCTGGATCTTTGTACTTGACAGGGATAGGACCCGATAATAGCTCACTAATATTAGTGGCTAAGAAGACCTTCTTTGGGACATTAGTCTTTCTCTTCTTGGTGCACATGTCCTTAAGAAATTTAGCATAAGAAGGAACTTATTGGATGGCATCAAGAAGTGGCACATTTATCTTCACTTGGTTAAACATCTCGATTATCTTGTCCATGTGAGGATTTTGCTTGTTATTTTTCAGCCTATTAGGAAATGGTACTAATGGCTGGTGCACCTGGCTAGCTGACTTATCTTTTTCAGACTCGTCAGGATTGGAAGATATTGGAGTAGATGAAGTGGAAGCTTGATTATGGTTGTGCTGAATTGGATTGGGTGGTGTTGATACTTGGTTATCAACTCTCTTTCCTGACCTCAATGTATGCACAGCATTACATTGATTGAATGAAAGATCCTTAGCCAAATGAGCTTGCTGGGAATTCCTCGAATTGGTGACTGGCTGACTAGGCAGGGTACCCTTTTGTCTTTCATTTTGTGGGTTGGCTAGTTGACTCATTTGAACTTCTAGCCTCTGAATGGTTTGCATGAGAGAGTCTTGGTTTTTCATATATCTCTCCATGTTTCTCTCAAAGTCAGTCATTCTTCTTTCCAATTGAGGATTCTGGAAGGAGGATTGTGGAGCTTAGTTAGGAAAGTTCTGTTGATAATTTGGAAAGCTTGGTGGATGGTTGGGAGAATTATTATGGAAATTGGAGAAGTTGGGTTGATGATTGGAAGAATTGTTACCATGATGGAAGTGGTTAGTATGATTGGATCGTAAATGGTCATTGTTGTTCTGGCTCCATGAGAAATTAGGGTGATTTCTCCAGCCGGGATTGTACGTTGGTGCGTAAGGATTGTTGTTCGGCCTTGAAAAAGCCGCATTCATCGGTTCGTGATAGGATTGCTGAGCCTGAAACACTGGGCATTCCTCGAATACATGGTTCATGGCTTGACAGTAAGTGCAGCCCGGGGGTGGAAATTGGTTCGGGCTGACTTGATTGACTGGACTTGGTTCTTTTGTCTCTAGAGCTTCCAGTCTTCTAGCTAAATTAGCTAACTTAACCTCATTAGCGATGGACGATTCTATGGAGTGGAGACCTCCTTTTGAAGAGATGGAGTTAGGATTCTTAGGGGTCTCACTCGCAGATTCCCATTGGATGATTTTCTCAGCTAAATTTTCATACAAATCCCATCCCTCATCTTCATCTTTCTGCAAGAAACCCCCTTGGCACATACTTTCTAAGAGGGTTTTGGTGGAATAGTCTAAACCGTCATAGAGAATTTGGCATTATCGCCATTTCTCTATTCCCATGGTGTGGACATTGGACAAGGAGGTCTTTGAAGCGTTCAAATTACCTCCAGAACGGTTCACTAGGCTCTTGCTTGAATTGCATGATCGTCTTCCTAATGAGAGCGGTTTTATGGATAGGATAGAATTTCTTTAAGAAAACCTTGATGAAACCATCCCAAGACGTGATGGAACCGGCTGCTAAGCTGTAGAGCCACTTTTTCGCTAGGCCCTTAAGTGCGAAAGGGATAAATCTCAACCTAATAGCATCATCTACAAGGTGTGGGATTTTCATCATAAGGCATACTTCCTCAAATTCTCTTATGAAGAAGTAGGCATCTTCGGACTCTAGACCATGAAATTTGGGGAGTGTGTTGATGAATTGAAGCTTGAGCTCGAAATTGTATTCACCAACCGATGGAAGTGAAATGCAAGATGGAAGTGAGGTCCTAATCGGGTAGAACCTATCCTGCAGTGATGTGGATTGAGCCATTACCAGATCTGGTCTTAGTTCAAACTTGGGTGGTGATGTGTTTCTAGTCAACCTAGATGAATTGGGGTCTCTTGACCATACTTGCATACACAATCACAAACACAAACAAGTTCAACCAACAGTCAACAATAGAAATCAACCAAGCCTAGTCTAAGGTAACCTCGACCTAGACAACTCCTAACTGGTTGATTGTCCACAAGAGGTAGAATGTAGACCTTGACCACAAGCTAATCAGCCAGGTCAGGGTAAGATTGGTGGGAGGTTTTCCGTCAAAAGACGTTCCTTAATTAAATAACCACCAATCTTCGGGATTTCGGCCCTCAATTCCCTTCCTTGACACTGATTTGACAGGGGTCAATTTCCAACACCTTCCCTCTTTAGGATAATCTCCTAGTGAGTTCGAGATGTCCCTAAGGCCAACGTCTATTAAATTTTAATTAGGCTTAGGTTGTGCGTGCTTGGAGATGGTTTGTGGGCTAAGGAAGGGTAATGACTTCCCCACCTTATCTTGATTTGGGTTTTGCCCTTAGAATTGATTCGTGCAAAGTGTGCAAGATATAGAAAGTAACATTCAAAAGCAAATATCACCCAAGAATGTTTCCTATGCTATATGCTATGCATACATACCTTGTCTCCAGCTCTCTTCAACAGTAAAGTAAAAGAATTGAAAAGACTTGTGCCTAGAATGCAAATGTCTAATCAATTTTTAACTTTCAACGAATATTTTACTGTTGACTTAAAAACAGGGATGTTGGATAGAAACACTAGCACAAATATGACATATAAAAACTAAAGTTTTTGCGAGCAATATGTCCTGCAAAACAAAGTTTTTAGTAGTCCAATGAAATTTTCAGATTTTTGCAAAGCAATTTCTTGAAATTCTGTTTCCTACTTTCGAGAGTAGGGGCACAGAATTTGCAAGTCTTCTTGGCAAAGCTTGAATGCTAGTTCGTGATCTTCGAGGCCCTAAAACAATACACAAAACTTGTTAAAACAACTACACCGTTCCCTCCCCGACAACGGCGCCAAAAATTGATTGGTAAAATAAAGAAACAACCAATGAGTTTAAGAATGTACCGTGTAGCTTGTGGCTAACGGGTCGTGTCCACAAGGAGGGATGCGATGGAAGCTTTTCGACGAGTCGTTTTAAAACAAGGAATTTGTATTCGTTTTTTAGGAAAAAGAGAATGGAAGGAAAAGAGATGAAAAAGAGAAATTTTAACTTTCAGAAAAGGGTTTGGAGAAGGTGATTTTAAAAAGCTTAAGAGATGTGATGTTATTTTATAATAAGAAATCAAATCTAGGCTTACTATCTTACTACTCAATTGCTCATTCTTCTCTTAAAATATTAAGTCCCTCAAGTTATCATTTGCAAAACTTAAAGTTGATTTTTTTTAGAAAGCTTTAAGTAAAGCACATATGTAACGCCCCGATCCCACGGTACGGAGACGTCACTGCGACGTATATACGCAGGTCAGAAATACCCTCACGTATATACGCTAAGCATTAGTACAAGCAAGAATCAGAGTACTACAACGCGTGGTATTCATTCATATGCCAACTTAAGAAGTACAAATTACAAAGTTATCACAGGATATGATATACTATTACACAATACATGTGTCTTATATCACAACCATGTCCAAAAGTACGATTTACAATATGAACACAAGATGCTCACGAGTTGGATGAGGATCCCGTGAGTCGAAGAGAAAAGTCTGGCACGAGAGAAACCGAACTAGTTGGCCTGCTCAACAAGGAAAGCTTGATCTTCTGTGGACGGCTCCACTTCAATCCAAGCTCCGGAACCTGAACATACAAATTCAAGGGAGTCAGGACCTCCCAAACAAATGATCAGGTTACAGCCGAGTGGCAAAGAGACAAGAGCAGGAGAGTTGGAACAGTATAATAAATATTCAGCCAGCAAGTAATGGAAGCACAACAATTTAGAGTTGAAAAGACGTTGTACAAGTTTAGGTTACGGCTCTATGAGACTAGTACCTCGAAGGAATAATCCAAACAAGGAAACCCTCATCTATATACCTTTATCTCATGTCCCCGTAATCCAGGCGTGTACAACGGATCCACAGTTAGCGTCTTTTATTATTATTACTTGTCTTACTTTGATATCTAGCTATGTGAACTAGCGTCCCAGCGCACATAGATCCATATCCGAGTAAAGCAAGGTTGTTATTGGAAACCAGCGGGGGTATCAATGAACTATGTTTACAGTGGGTCCCGTGCTTGCCCGGGACCACGGTCCAGGGTGTTCTGTTGCTTGGTGACGGAACCAGCCGCAAGGCCTATCAGGAGGGACTTATGTATGCCCTTTATCATGATGGTATCAGGAAGAGGGAGCCAGCACTCCCCTCGGTCCCCTGGAGGCCCACAGGTCAGACCGGAAGTTTAGTTGCACAACATACCTAATACCACTGTAAACACGAACATATATTGATAGCCGCATATTTCCCCCGACCCGATGCAAGTTGTCTCATTTTACGAGTTCTTTAGATAAATTTCGGGAATGAGCAGGAGCAAGTCAGGAATATCAGGAGTACAATCGTACTATCACTTAATCAAGTTATAAAACATGATGTCCGGTTATCATTCCCATTATCGTGATAATTATAAGAGTCAAGTGTATCATACTTGGTATTAAGAGATAGCATGACAAGAGGTGATATTTCATCTGGGAGTAGCAGACGCGAAAATAGCAGACGCGGGGTTCGCATCGCAAAGGTGCCGTAAACGCGAGGTCTGCATTCAAGTCAGGACGCGAGGTGAACGCGGACGCGGACATGGGTTCTGCGTCGCGTTAATGCAAGAAGAACATCGACATGGGCATAACAGACGCGAAAGTAGCAGACGCGGGGTTCTCAGACGCGGGGATCGCGTCACGAAGGTATCAAAATGCGAGGCTCGTGACCTGCGTTTAGATCAGGGCATGAGGAGAACGCGGACGTGAGTATAACTCCGCGTCATGTCAATAGAACACAGACGCGAGCTTTAGCTTTGCGTCGCATCGATACAATAACGCGAAGGCCGCGTTAAGGAAAAGCCTAGACGCAGGAGGTAACTCCGCGTCTAACAGTACAGCCACACCGCACGACATAAAATACAACAATAATAAAAATAAGTTTATAAGTCCATGTCTTGGCGAGTAAAGTTACTCGCCTAAAACCGATACTTGAAGCTTTACGCGTCCGAAATGATCTTTGTCGCCGAATATCACTAAATCGATCACCGGAATAATCGCGAACGATTACCGGAAAGATCTACGGTGATATTACCGACGAAGAAAGCTCGGCCCCAATCCAAAAGGAGGGTACCGGCCTTAAGGTCTTGCCGATGATGAAAAGAAGCGCGGCCCCCAATCCAAAGGAGGTGGCCGGCCTTCAAGAAAATGATGGAGTGGTGGTTGTTGTTTGGAGAAGGTAAAGGCTTTGGTGGTGGTTTGTGGTTTGTAGTTGGTTTAATGGAGTTGAAGGAGGAAGAAGATGGAGGTAGGAGGTTGTAGTGGTTGTGGTTGTGGTGGAGATGAAGGAGGAATTGGTGAGGGTGAAGGCTTTCTTGGTGGAGAATGAAGATAATGAAAAGAAAAGAAGGAAGAAAACCTTTTATAGTTGAATGAAGTATGAAGGAGATGTAAAAAGAATTTAGGGAGGGGGTTTTGTGTAAATAAAAGGGGTGAGGTGTTTCTCTTGGCCACTCATGGCCGGCCATGGAAGAGAGAGAGAGCTTGAGAGGTTGGATATTTTGTTTGTGGTGGAGATATTTTGAAGAGATATTTGTGGTGGAAAGTTGGAGAAGATTGGAGAAGTTTGTAACTTGTGGTGGAAGGAAAAGGAAAGAAAGAAAAAGGAAAAGGGAAAAGAAAATAAAGAGGGAAGATATTTTCTTGGACTCCAAAGTGAAAATTCTGAAAAAGGCGGATTCCCGGGATTCGGTCGCGGTTGCGGAAAACTTTCGGAAAAATACCGAAATCGTCCCGAAATCAAGTATCTCGGAACGACCCGCAAAAATTCAAAAAATCAAGAATAATATTCTAAGACTCATGGTGAAATTCGTTTGAAGAAATAATTTATCGTTTTGAAATTAAAAATCCCGGATACTGGCCGATACCGACTCCGGTGGAATTTTCATAAATTCATAAAATCCTTAGAAAAAGTATTTAGGTAGGAAATATGATTCTAAGAGGAAATGTCTAAAGACTCTTCGAGAAATTCCAATCTGTCTGTAAATTAAAAATCTGGGAATCGATCAGCGGTACTGGTCGACACCGGTTTTGAAGATTTTCAATTTAATTCGAGAAAATTCCAGAAAATCCTAGAAAATATAAAATATTAGAAAATGATATTTAAAACTAAAATCGGTCAAATACAAGAAGTAAATCGAAAAATACGATCGAAAAACTGAATACGCAACTAAGTACGTATTCCGGGAACTGGGTATTACAATCCATCCACCTTACAAAAAATTTCGTCCTCGAAATTTCAGGAAGGGGAAGGTGACGGTAGAGAAGGATAGAGAGAAGGAATTTTACCAACTTAAGTTGTGAATAGTTGAGGATAACGTTCACGGATAACATCCTCTCGTTCCCACGTGGCCTCTCCTGGCACATGCCTATTCCAAGAAACCAACACTAATGGTATTGCCTTATTCTTCAAGGTCTTAACACTTTTATCCAAAATGGCCATCGGTTGCTCTTGATAGGACAGATCTGGTTGTAGTTCCAGTTCGGAGTGATCTAGGATATGATTCTCATCCTTGACATACTTCCTCAACTGTGATACGTGGAATACATTGTGTACTCCGTCTAAAGATGGAGGTAATGCCAATCGGTAGGACACATCTCCCACATGATCCAAAATTTCGAATGGGCCGATGTATCTTGGGCTAAGCTTTCCACGAGTACCGAACCGGATTACCCCTTTTGTGGGTGATATCTTTAAAAACACATGGTCACCTGTCCTAAATTCCAATGGTCTTCTCTTTGTGTCAGCCCAACTTTTCTGTCGGCTCTGTGCTGCCCGGAGGTTATCTCTAATGATTCGAACTTTGTCTGTTGTCTGAATTAGGATCTCTGGCCCCAAAAGTCTCCTCTCACCGACTTTGTCCCAACAAATTGGTGATCTACATTTTCTGCCATATAATGCCTCAAACGGTGCCATCTTGATACTGGCCTGATAACTGTTATTATAAGAGAATTCTGTCAGATGAAGATAGTCTTCCCATGATCCCTTGAATCAATCATACAGGCTCGCAGCATGTCTTCAAGAATTTGGATAGTTCGTTCAGATTGTCCGTCTGTCTGAGGGTGATATGAAGTACTGAATTTCAGACGAGTCCCTAGACTTTCTTGGAGGCTTTCCCAGAAATGTGATCGGAATCTTGTGTCTCTATCTGATACGATGCTAACCGGAACTCCATGCAGACGAACTATTTCCTTCATATACTTGTCTGCCAGAACTTCTGTTGTTTGACCTACCCTGAATGGTATGAAGTGAGCTGATTTTGTGAGGCGATCAATGATTACCCATACCGCATTATTACCCTTAGGACTGCGAGGTAGTGCCGTGACAAAATCCATAGTGATATGTTCCCACTTCCATTCGGGTATCGGTAAGGGTTGTAGAAGTCCAGCTGTTCTTTGATGTTCTATCTTTATCTGCTGACAAACTAAGCACTTGGCTACATACTGGGCTATCTCTCTTTTCATAGCATTCCACCAAAACTGTTTCTTTATATCTTGATACATTTTAGTTCCCCCTGGGTGTATGGAATAGGCTGAACTGTGTGCTTCTGCTAGAATTTTCTGTCGCACTTCTCCTTGGGGAACACAAATCCTGTTACCAAAATATAGTGCATCATCTGAATGAATACGGATATCGGTTCTCAATCCAGCCTCTACTTGAGCTCTGAATTTCTGTAATCTGGGGTCTTCCTTTTGAGCTTCTTTAATCTCATTCATCAGGGTTGATTGGATCTGAAAGGTCATTAACTGTCCTGCATTATCAATTCCTTGTACTAACATTAAGTCCAATTTTATGATGTCCTGAATCAACTCCTTCTGTTGAGTGAGTTGTACTAGCATTTTATTTTCTGGCTTCCTGCTCAATGCATCTGGTACTGTATTGACTTTGCCCGGATGATATTGTAAGTCGATATCATAGTCTGCCATTAATTCAAGCCACCGTCTCTGTCTCATGTTTAATTCTTTCTGTGTGAAAATATACTTAAGACTCTTGTGATCAGTGTAGATTAACACCTTGTCTCCCAGAAGATAATGTCTCCAGATCTTTAATGTGAATATCACTGCTGCCAGCTCTAAGTCGTGAGTTGGGTAATTTTTCTCATGTGGTTTCAGTTGCCTGCATGCATAAGCTATGACATGGTCATGCTGCATTAGTACACACCCCAGGCCTTTTCCGGATGCATCACTGTATATAACCATCCCTCCTCTTCCTGAGGGAGTCCTCAAGATTGGAGCTGTAATGAGTCTTTTCTTTAATTGCTCAAATGCTGCAGTACATTCCTCTGTCCATAAATACTTTTCTCCTTTTCGGGTGAGCTTTGTTAACGGGGCTGCAATCTTAGAGAAATCCTGGACAAAGCGCCTGTAATATCCGGCTAATCCAATAAAACTCTTAATTTCTGTTACTGTCTTTGGAATTGGCCAGTCCTTCACTGCCTGGATTTTGCTGGGTTCAACTGAAATTCCTTCTTCTGAAATCATGTGTCCAAGAAAGGCTATACAATTTAACCAGAAGTCACACTTGCTCCGCTTAGCATGAAGTTGTTCATGCTGGAGAGTCTGTAACACTATTCTCAAGTGTTCTGTATGTTCTCTGTCGTTCTTTGAATAGATCAGGATGTCATCTATAAAAACAACTACAAACTGATCCAAATATGACGAGAACACTCTGTTCATCAAATCCATGAAAACTGCAGGGGCATTGGTGACTCCGAAAGGCATAACTAGAAACTCATAATGGCCATAACGTGTCCTGAATGCCGTCTTTGGAATATCTTCTTTCTTTACTTTTAGTTGATGATAACCCGATTGTAAATCTAATTTAGAAAATACTCGGGCTCCATGAAGTTGATCAAACAGATCATCGATTCTTGGTAAGGGATACTTGTTCTTGATGGTAACTTTGTTCAATTCTCTATAGTCGATACATAACCGTTTACCACCATCCTTTTTGTTTGCCAATAGTACTGGAGCTTCCCATGGTGAAGTACTTGGTCGAATTAATCCCTTATCAGAGTATTCTTGCAACTGTTTCTTTAGAATCTCTAACTCAGTGGGTGCCATTCTGTACGGAGCTTTGGATATTGGAACTGTTCCTGGAATAGTCTCAATGGAGAATTCAATCATTCTGTCAGGTGGGAGTCCTGAAAGCAAATACTTCCGGGAATTCATCCCAAACCGGTACTTTCTTCTTCTGAATCTCAGCAGTAGCCATCCGAGTTTTTCTCTTGACAGCCTTGGGTTCCCCGTTAAATTGAAATTCCGGCTGACGTGGAATTCTGAACTCAATTCTCTTCTCCCGACAGTCAAGCACTGCATAGTATTTGCTTAGCCAGGTCATGCCTAAGATTACGTCGTACCCTTTGGTATCTAGTACGAGCATATCTATGGCCAATGTTCTGTTACAGAGTCCTACGGGGCAATCAGTACAAACCTTAGTAGATATGACTACTCCATTCCCTGTACTAATCTCCCATTGGTGGTCTAAAGTTTTAACAGGTATAGAATGCAATGCAACAAAATGATCTGAGATGTAACAATGGGAAGCACCTGAATCGAAGAGGGCTAGAACAGGTTTTGAGTGTACCATGATTTTACCTGTTATCACTTCCTCAGAAGCCTCGGCCTCTTCTTCCGTCAAATTGTAAGCTTGTCCCCTTCCACGTCCTGTTGCAGTCCTAACTCCTCTTTGGACTGGGCGAATAGCTTGTTGTGGAGGAGGGGGAAGAGCTTTCCTAACCATTGGTCCCTGGTTCCTCTGTCCATTTGGCCCTAGAAGTGCTGGCAAGGCTTGATTGGCTATTCCCATTCTTTTATGGGGACAGACTTCTATTGTATGGTCACGGGAACCACATATCAGGCACAATCCATTTGCCCTACGACAATTTTGTTGAGAGTGACCTGGTTTCAGGCAAAAGTGACAAATAGGACCTGGTTGGGCCATCTAGGGTTGGGCTATCTGGAAAGGAGCTGGTCGGAATGGTCGTCTCATTATTGGAGCTTTTGCTGCTCTGAATGGACCTCCTCTCCCCATTTGTGGGAATGGCCTCTTCATGGCCTGGTTCCTTATCAGGTTCAATTTCTTCTTCTCCAATTCACGCTCCACCTCCCGAGCTATGGTGAGGACTTGGGCATAAGTTTTCAGCTGTTGGGGCATTAAGAAGACTTGAATGTCCATGTGTAAGCCTTGTTGGAATCTATTTGCCCGCTTCTCTTCATCAGTCACCATATATGGAGCAAAGCGGCTAAGTCTCAAGAACTCGGCGGCATACTCATCCACAGACCGGTTCCATTGCTGGAGTCGGATGAACTGTTCTTCCATTTCCTTCTGAGCTGTGGCAGGGAAGAATCTATTATAGAAACTTTTAGAAAATTTGTCCCAGGTGACAGGTTTCTCCAGTCTTGCTTCTTCAGCTAGCCACCAGGTTCTGGCTACATCTTTTAGTTGAATCTTGGCGACCTCTACTTGATTGTCTTTTGGGACTCGGGCTGCGTTCAACAGATCTGTGGTGTCGATCAGCCATTGTTCGGCATCCAATGGTTTCTCTCCTCCTGTAAAAATGGCTGGTTGCAACCGTCGAAAGTCGGATATGTTCCCTGGCCTTTGTTCTTTAGGAGCTGCTAACTCTTGCCGGAAGAGTTCTGTCTGTTGTTGCTGATTTTCCACCATCGTCTGGATAACTCTTAGGATATCAGCATTCTCTCCTGTGGTTCCATTTGATACTTGTCCAGAGTTGTTACGACTCGTCCTTCTATCCATACTTATGTTGGTAAAAAGATGACTGAAAACTGAAAAAATGGAAGGATTTTAGGACATAAGGGAAGGAATCAAGAAGGACTAGATAACTTTGTACATTGTAGTTGACAATTGCAAATTCCATTAATTTGCTACTTGATTGTACTATAGGTGTGAGAGCCTAGGCTCTGATACCAACCTGTAACGCCCCGATCCCATGGTACGGGGACGTCACTGCGACGTATATACGCAGGTCAGAAATACCCTCACGTATATACGCTAAGCATTAGTACAAGCAAGAATCAGAGTACTACAACGCGTGGTATTCATTCATATGCCAACTTAAGAAGTACAAATTACAAAGTTATCACAGGATATGATATACTATTACACAATACATGTGTCTTATATCACAACCATGTCCAAAAGTACGATTTACAATATGAACACAAGATGCTCACGAGTTGGATGAGGATCCCGTGAGTCGAAGAGAAAAGTCTGGCACGAGAGAAACCGAACTAGTTGGCCTGCTCAACAAGGAAAGCTTGATCTTCTGTGGACGGCTCCACTTCAATCCAAGCTCCGGAACCTGAACATACAAATTCAAGGGAGTCAGGACCTCCCAAACAAATGATCAGGTTACAGCCGAGTGGCAAAGAGACAAGAGCAGGAGAGTTGGAACAGTATAATAAATATTCAGCCAGCAAGTAATGGAAGCACAACAATTTAGAGTTGAAAAGACGTTGTACAAGTTTAGGTTACGGCTCTATGAGACTAGTACCTCGAAGGAATAATCCAAACAAGGAAACCCTCATCTATATACCTTTATCTCATGTCCCCGTAATCCAGGCGTGTACAACGGATCCACAGTTAGCGTCTTTTATTATTATTACTTGTCTTACTTTGATATCTAGCTATGTGAACTAGCGTCCCAGCGCACATAGATCCATATCCGAGTAAAGCAAGGTTGTTATTGGAAACCAGCGGGGGTATCAATGAACTATGTTTATAGTGGGCCCCGTGCTTGCCCGGGACCACGGTCCAGGGTGTTCCGTTGCTTGGTGACGGAACCAGCCGCAAGGCCTATCAGGAGGGACTTATGTATGCCCTTTATCATGATGGTATCAGGAAGAGGGAGCCAGCACTCCCCTCGGTCCCCTGGAGGCCCACAGGTCAGACCGGAAGTTTAGTTGCACAACATACCTAATACCACTGTAAACACGAACATATATTGATAGCCGCATATTTCTCCCGACCCGATGCAAGTTGTCTCATTTTACGAGTTCTTTAGATAAATTTCGGGAATGAGCAGGAGCAAGTCAGGAATATCAGGAGTACAATCGTACTATCACTTAATCAAGTTATAAAACATGATGTCCGGTTATCATTCCCATTATCGTGATAATTATAAGAGTCAAGTGTATCATACTTGGTATTAAGAGATAGCATGACAAGAGGTGATATTTCATCTGGGAGTAGCAGACGCGAAAATAGCAGACGCGGGGTTCGCATCGCAAAGGTGCCGTAAACACGAGGTCTGCATTCAAGTCAGGACGCGAGGTGAACGCGGACGCGGACATGGGTTCTGCGTCGCGTTAATGCAAGAAGAACATCGACATGGGCATAACAGACGCGAAAGTAGCAGACGCGGGGTTCTCAGACGCGGGGATCGCGTCACGAAGGTATCAAAACGCGAGGCTCGTGACCTGCATTTAGATCAGGGCATGAGGAGAATGCGGACGTGAGTATAACTCCGCGTCATGTCAATAGAACACAGACGCGAGCTTTAGCTTTGCGTCGCATCGATACAATAACGCGAAGGCCGCGTTAAGGAAAAGCCTAGACGCAGGAGGTAACTCCGCGTCTAACAGTACAGCCACACCGCACGACATAAAATACAACAATAATAAAATGAGTTTATAAGTCCATGTCTTGGCGAGTAAAGTTACTCGCCTAAAACCGATACTTGAAGCTTTACGCGTCCGAAATGATCTTTGTCGCCGAATATCACTAAATCGATCACCGGAATAATCGCGAACGATTACCGGAAAGATCTACGGTGATATTACCGACGAAGAAAGCTCGGCCCCAATCCAAAAGGAGGGTACCGGCCTTAAGGTCTTGCCGATGATGAAAAGAAGCGCGGCCCCCAATCCAAAGGAGGTGGCCGGCCTTCAAGAAAATGATGGAGTGGTGGTTGTTGTTTGGAGAAGGTAAAGGCTTTGGTGGTGGTTTGTGGTTTGTAGTTGGTTTAATGGAGTTGAAGGAGGAAGAAGATGGAGGTAGGAGGTTGTAGTGGTTGTGGTTGTGGTGGAGATGAAGGAGGAATTGGTGAGGGTGAAGGCTTTCTTGGTGGAGAATGAAGATAATGAAAAGAAAAGAAGGAAGAAAACCTTTTATAGTTGAATGAAGTATGAAGGAGATGTAAAAAGAATTTAGGGAGGGGGTTTTGTGTAAATAAAAGGGGTGAGGTGTTTCTCTTGGCCACTCATGGCCGGCCATGGAAGAGAGAGAGAGCTTGAGAGGTTGGATATTTTGTTTGTGGTGGAGATATTTTGAAGAGATATTTGTGGTGGAAAGTTGGAGAAGATTGGAGAAGTTTGTAACTTGTGGTGGAAGGAAAAGGAAAGAAAGAAAAAGGAAAAAGGAAAAGAAAATAAAGAGGGAAGATATTTTCTTGGACTCCAAAGTGAAAATTCTAAAAAAGGCGGATTCCCGGGATTCGGTCGCGGTTGCGGAAAACTTTCGGAAAAATACCGAAATCGTCCCGAAATCAAGTATCTCAGAACGACCCGCAAAAATTCACAAAAATCAAGAATAATATTCTAAGACTCATGGTGAAATTCGTTTGAAGAAATAATTTATCGTTTTGAAATTAAAAATCCCGGATACTGGCCGATACCGACTCCGGTGGAATTTTCATAAATTCATAAAATCCTCAGAAAAAGTATTTAGGTAGAAAATATGATTCTAAGAGGAAATGTCTAAAGACTCTTCGAGAAATTCCAATCTGTCTGTAAATTAAAAATCTGGGAATCGATCAGCGGTACTGGTCGACACCGGTTTTGAAGATTTTCAATTTAATTCGAGAAAATTTCAGAAAATCCTAGAAAATATAAAATATTAGAAAATGATATTTAAAACTAAAATCGGTCAAATACAAGAAGTAAATCGAAAAATACGATCGAAAAACTGAATACGCAACTAAGTACGTATTCCGGAAACTGGGTATTACAACATAAGATGTAGAAGAGTTGAGTCCTTTTTCTCCAAGAAAGAGTTAGAATCGGATATTAAAACATAAAGCGCGAAGAAGCAAGAATGAATTAAAAACGATTCACAAGAAGTTCAAGAAAGAATGATGAATTCAACTATCCATACCCATCCTCATGTGCCTTCAAGAACACTTTCAAAAAGAAAGGCTTTTAAGGGAGGCATGCATATGAGTCATCGAGACTTTTTCTTTTAAAAATAGAAGAGAAGAAAACAAGAGAGAGTCAATAGCTAGCCCAGAAAACCTTTTAGTTATCCATGGAAAATAACAAAGCAAACATAAATATGCACAACATACCGAAACATGAGTGGAAGAAAAGGTGGCTTGCTTCTTGTATTGCTGTCACTTCAATCTTCGATTACAAGCTCTCAGTCCTCTCTTTCACAAGTTTTTAGACTGAACTACAAAGTAAACAACGAAATTACAACTTGTGTTCTAGCTAACAAAGAACCTAGATCCTAAGAAAATAAAAGCAAAATTTAATTCTAATCTTTGCTGCCTTTTCCCTTGCTGAAACCCATTTTTATAGCCAAAACCTGAAAAGATAGGATCCCGGGAACGTTGGGGGAGCAAACGCTCCCCCAACTGAAATGGTTAGGCCGCGAAAACGTGGCTTGGGCCACGTTTCCGCGGCTCTGGTGTGGCCAGGTGGCCACACCAAGAGGGGGGAGCTTCCTGGTATGAAGGGCATCTCGCATATCCTGCTGGTTTTCTTTTGCTACTTCAACCGTTGACTGAACAGCTTTTGATTTTCTGGCTTCAATTGCTCGATTCAAGGAGGATTTTTCTCAACGCCTTGATATGCCAAGATATAGCCCAGATTTCTTTACTTCGAATTTATTCTGAATTAATTCAGAATAAAGTGGGCTTTTGGGCTTGTTCCTCTTTTATTTCTTTGAGCATTTGGGCCTACATTTAGCAAAGAAAAAAGACACTTATTAATATCATTTATTAGCAAACAAGTGTGGTAAAGTGACAACATAAATGCAATGTATGTGACAAATCATCCGACAAACGGTCCAGGGTTGAACTTCGGCAAATGAAGGAGAACACTGCTTCGATCTTTTATGCCAAAAGGGAAAACCCTGATTATTATCATCGGACTCGCAGGGGGTTGGGCTATGTGTCAACTCCGGTCCCATCAGCCTCTGAGTCTGAAGAGTCATTATGCCATAATTACTCATCAGGCACGTCATCATGGGAGTCAGATTTTAGTGTCGACAACATCTTCAGAGAACTTTCAGTGAATATGGTTTCAACCAGCCATCTGGAAGATAAAGATGAAGAGATGATCCAGTCTTATATAGATCCTTGGATCAAGCACTTAAATACCCTTTGGGATACTCGCTTTGAACAGCGCGAGCCACCCACGGAGGATAAGGTTGTTCAGATTAACCTAGGAGATGAGGCTAATCCTAAGCCCATCTTTATAAGCGAAAGCCTATCACCCTCTGAGAAAGAGGATTAATATCTCTTATGCGAGAATATATAGATGTTTTCGCCTGAAACTATGAGGACATGCCTGGACTTGATCCTCGAGTGGCTATGCATAGCCTCAACATTAATTCGGACGTAAAGCCTGTCAAATAACTGCAGCGACGGTTCCGTCCAGAAGTAATGGAGGCAATTCAGTCACAAGTCAAAAAACTTATAGACTCTGGCTTCATTAGTGAAGAACAACATCCTGATTGGAAGCCAATATCGTTCATGTTACCAAAAAGAACGGAAAGATCCGGATCTGCATTGATTTTCACGATCTGAACGAGGCCTGTCCCAAGGACGAATTCCCACTTCCAATCACGAATGTCATGATTGATAATACGTGTGGATTCGAGCGAATGTCCTTTATGGATGGATTCTCAGGGTATAATCAAATCAAAATGTATCCTGATGATGAAAAGCATACCTCTTTTAGGACACCACTGGGGGTATACTGCTACACCGTCATGCCTTTGGACTAAAGAATGCAGGGGCGACATATCAGAGGGCCATGAATGCCATTTTTCACGAACACATGCGCAAAACGGTGGAATGCTATGTTGACGACATTGCAGTAAAAAGCCGCGCTAAAGCTGATCATATAACCGATTTAAAGGTTATCTTCGACATCATGAGGGCCCATCAATTGAAGATGAACCCCACCAAATCCTTCCTGGGGGTGGCCAGTGGCAAATTGCTAGGGTTTGTCATAACCTCCACAGGAATTCATTTGGACCCGGAAAAGGTTCGCGCCGTTCAGGAGATGCAACCTCCACAGAATCTCAGAGAACTCAGGGGATTGCAAGGACGATTGGCATACATCCGAAGGTTCATCTCAAATCTCTCCGGAAGATGTCAATCCTTTACCAAATTAATGAAGAAGGGTGTCTCGTTCATTTGGGACAATGCTTGCCAACAAGCGTTTGAGGAAATCAAACAGTACCTCACACAACCACCAGTCCTTGCAGCTCCGGTGTCCAAAAAATCTTTCCTGATATGCGTCCGAGCAATGGATCATTCTTTAGGAGCTTTACTAGCCCAGAACAATGATCAATGATGCGAACAAGCAATCTATTATTTGAGTAGAACCATGATTGGAGCCGAACATCGATACAACCCGATCGAGAAGGAATGTTTGGCGTTGGTGTTCGCTGTTCAGAAAATGCGACACTATTTGGTAGGTCAAACTATAAACGTCATATCAAAGGTCAACCCTTTGAGGTTACTCATGACAAAGCCTTCAGCGTTAAACGGCCGATTGGCAAAATGGGCCATACTGCTATCCCAATATGAAATGCGCTTTTTACCACAAAAAGCCGTGAAGGGACAAGCGGTGGCGGATTTCCTGGCTGAGCATCCAGATCCGAGGGCAACCAAACTTTACGAGGATCTCCCAGACGAGGTCGCTGAAGTTTGCCTAACCCAAACATCTTTCGAAAGACAAGTGTGGCAACTTTTCTTTGACGGTGCATCGAGAACAGACCCAAAAGGACATATCATAGCAGGAGTAGGGGTAGTACTCGTCTCCCCACAGAACTATGTGATTCCTCGAGCCTTCTCATTAACCGAGCCTTGTTCCAACAATGTAGCAGAGTACAATGCCCTTTTGATTGGAATGCAACTAGCTGATGAGATTGGCGTTAAAAATCTCGAGGCATATGGTGACTCTAAACTTATCGTCAACCAAGTTCACGGGGACTACGAAGTCAGACATGAGGATCTAGTACCCTATTACAATGCGACTGTCCACATGGCCAGGAAGTTCACAAACTTTTACATCGACCATGTACCCCGCCAGCAAAATGCGCATGCAGATGCACTGGCGTCTCTCGCTGCCCACTAGCCCTTCCAGCTGGGGTAGTAGAGAAAATACTTGTCCATAGCCACGACCTGTATTGCCCAAGAATCACTTCTGAAGATTACCAGAAGCCAACAGGAGATTGTCAAGTCAAAGAAGCTCTTGAGTCGTCAACTGGCCTAGAGCATAGAGACTGGCGATTTCCTTACATCGATTATGTCTTATATGGCATCCTGCCTGATGATACCAAAGAAGCGGCTGCCATTAGAAGGAAAGCCCCCAAATTTTACTATAATGTGATCACACGAATATTGTATCGTCGATCGCATGACGGGATCTTGCTTCGCTGCCTATCACAAAAAGAGGCACAGCAGGTATTGAAAGAAGCCCATGACGGTATGTGTGGAGCCCATCAACCTGGCCCAAAACTTGGGATCGACTCCAAAGGTTGGGATATTATTGGCCTAAGATGATCTCTGACGCCATCACTTATGCCAAAAGATGTCACGCCTGCCAAGTGCATGGTGATTTCATCCATCAAGCACCAGGGTACCTTCACTCTACAACTTCTACCTGGCCATTTGAGATGTGGGGCATGGACGTAGTTGGCCCCATCAGTCCACCGTCATCAAAAGGATATCGATTCATTTTAGCCATAACCGATTACTTTTCTAAATGGGCTGAGGCCATTCCATTGAAGGAGGTAAAGTCGTCTGATGTGATCAAATTCGTTAAACATCACGTCATCTACCATTTTGGTGTACCTCGGCGAATCGTCCATGACAATGGATCCCAGTTCGTCAGTCAGGCTTTCCAGAGGTTCTGCACTAAGTTTAGAATTCAGAGTGTGTCCTCAACGGCATACTACCTTGCCGCCAATGGTTTCGCAGAAGCTTTCAACAAGACCATTGGCAAGCTTCTCAAGAAATTCGTCTCAAAAAGTCAGCGTGATTGGGACGACAAGTTAGGTGAATGCTTATGGGCCTATCGCACAACTGTTCGAACCCCAACTAAAGCTACGCCATTTTCTTTGGTATATGGGTGTGAAGCCGTGCTTCTACTAGAAATCCAAATTCCATCTCTACGCGTCGCCTTGATAGCAGAGATGACAAAGGAGAAGAAGCATCGACTGCGACTCCAAGAGTTGGAAGCCTTAGATGATAAACGTCTGCAAGCCCAACAACAAATCGAGCTCTACCAAGCCTGGATTACCAGAGCCTTCAACAAGAAAGTTAAGGCGCGAACTTTCAAGAAAGGTGACATTGTCTTAGCCGTCAGAAGACCTATGGTAATGACACATAAGACAAAAGGAAAATTCTAGCCCAAATGGGAAGGACCGTTTGTAGTAGAGTCAGTTTACTCAAATGGTGCATATCGCCTCATAACTTCAAATGGCGATATACTCATGATGCCGATCAATGGCAAATTCTTGAAGAAGTACTATCCTTAATAATACTTTTCCTCTGATCAAGTTAATACTATACCTCTGATCAAAGCTCCAGATCCAAGAAAAGTTCTTGTAAATCTTGAGAAAGAAATAAAAGACGAAACTTGGGTTCTAGTATTGCTCTCTTCATTAATGTCCGACGCCTCCGGCGGCTAAGGACAGAGGAAAATGTTAGCTTCTAAGTCCAATATAAGTCTTCGACAACTCATCTTGCTGAGGGGAATAGCATGGCTAGCCTAACTCAAATAGTAGTTGGTAAAGACACACCAAATCTGTTGATAGCTGAGGGTTTGCTAAAAATCCTAAGTGGACTTGGTCCCACTCTCTCCTCCAAAATTCCTTACCAATTCTCATACACGGAATGATAGGCCCATAAAATACAGTCACTACTACGTTAACATTATACCTCTGGCAATGAAAAATTTTAATACTCCCTAGTAAGTACAAACCTTACTTGTCTCAATTCTATATGGAGTAGCAAGCCTTCAAATTTGTCAAGTTAACACTACACCTCTGACACTTCCAACTTCACCTGTCACTTCTCATCAATAAAATGATAAGTCTTTAAAATTGCTTATATCACAAATCAATCAATGTCAAGTTTAACATTACACCTCTGACATTTCAAATTCTACCTGTTACTTCTCATCAATAGAATGATGGGTCCTCAAATTGCTCCTATCTCGAGCCAATTTCTGTCAAGTTAATACTACATCTCTGACAAATTACTGTTAAGTTTCACATTACACTTCTAACAGTGATTAAGTTGCTGCCAAGTTCAATACTAAACCTCTGACAGTCACTTCCCCTCAGGCTTCCGTATCGAAGCTGACATGAGTGATGCTAAGTTTAACATTACACCTCTAGCATCCAGATCATTGCTGAGTTCAACAATACACCTATGGCCATGACTTTCCCTCGGACTTCCTTGTCAAAGTCGAGATGACCAATGCCAAGTTCAAAATTATACCTCTAGCATTACCCTCATTGCCAAGTTAAACATTACACCTATGACAGTGACACTTTTCAGTCTTCCCAAATGAAGCTGAAACACTCTTGAGTTAAGTTAATCTTATACCTCTGACTCACACCCTTGTCAAGTTAACATCACACGTCTGACAAGACTTTATTTAATCCATTAAGTTAATATTACACCTCTAATGGAAAAAGTCCTCCTAGATTCCCCGCGAGTCTAGTCTCACTTGTTATTCTCGTCAACAGAATAACAAGTCCACGCAAAAACATTGTTAGGTTAACATTACACCGTTAACAGTGTTTTTCACTAAATCCCCAGCTGGGTCTTAGTAAAGTTAATTCCAAACTTCTGATGAAAACTCATCCTCCCTAGGGGTACAAATTCCACTTGTCATTCTCATTTATAGATTGGAAAGTCCACAAGAATTATCTCAATTCTGTCAAGTTAATATCACACCTCTGACGGCATAGTTGGATTCCTGAAATAGGATCTTTCTACAAACTTTGACTCATTAAGACTATTATCGTATTTTTGACAAGTCAAAGATCCTTTACTTCTATTCATCTGATTTTCAATAAAAAAAAAGAAATTCAAGACAATAGAAGAAGACAAGGAAAAAGTGTCGCTTTTATTTATATATGAAAGTGATACAAAACGCTCTCTTATACAATAAGATTGACTGTTACAATACAGGAGTACAAAGAAGTCCCTCTCTCAGTAAAAGGTTGCACTCACTCCCTGAAGCATTCTCACCACTCCAAATACAAGATATTTGGAAGAGCACCAAAGAAGGGCTGAGCACTATTGTAACGATCGGATGCTGATTACATCATAATGCATGACGTAAACATCGAAGGAGTCCATCGTTGACCAAGAATAATGGTGTTTTTTGAGGTCGAAATGTAGCAGAACCTTCTGATTCCACCTGATCAACTGGTGTAGGTCATGATCCTTCATTGATGAACATCTCTACCACCAGAAAGTCATCTAATGAACATGAACTTTTCATCGATGTCACTTCTGGGGTAAGATTGGTGAAGGGAGGATTCGAGACCTTACAGGTGACGTCCTCTTTCCAGTGACCTGCAAGAGGACCATACCCACCACCATATCCACCGCCATACCCACTGTGACCATGACGAACCCGGGGGCATGACTGGTGCATCGTGTCCAATGAGGTCTCGACGGATGTCATCACCCGCGCAAATCCTCGTCTCCCATAAACAGGAGCTGTGACTTCTCCTCCAATGGTCGACCATCGAACAAGTTCGCTGGCCAATATATTCTCCCAAGGGCCCAGCGAATATGCGAAAGGATGATTGAGGCTACCTGCGAGAAGTAAAAAACTAGAAGGTTAGTATTCTGAAATAGGAAAACTGAAGGACAGACGCGGCATAGCTGTGAACTTCAGACGCAGGGATGACCCACGCAGAAAGTCAAAATTCTGTTACGACAGAAACAGACGCGATCAAAGTTGTGGATTTTAAATATACACAGATTGGAACGCGGTCTAATTTTAGACCCGCGTCTAAAATATGAGACGCGAAGAGAACCAGATGCAAAAATTGCCACATCCTTGTTTGAGAAACAAGGGTTGCTACATTCAAGTCTGAAACCTTCGGCCAGAATTAAAATTCTTTTAAGTCAACAGCCTCAAACGCGAGCTCTATATGCAAAGCTCGCGTCTCACAGTCCAGGTGCAAAGTCCATTACACTCGCATCCAGAGGATTTTGAGTTAGAGTTCAGACTCAATCAACTCGCGCTTCATCAAGAAGTCTAAAAGGCGCAACTTCTAAATAATAAGCGCACCAGTCAGGCTTCAAGAGAAGGTCAAGAAGGTGAATCTCTTCAAGGGACAGCAAACTAAAACTCAGTGGGGCTGAGTATTTCATGGTGGATAAGTAATTCCTACCCTCAGAATAACCCTTTAAAGGTTGAACTTTCTGCATCAAGACGCGGATATAAAAAGTACTCAGAGGGACGCTTTTTGATCTTGAAATCACTTGACAGTGATAATCTTCTGGAAAGATTAAAGAAAATCATGAAAGCTTTGGGTCTTCACTGTCCATGGGGGCAAATCCCGTTGAAGGAAGAAGATGAAGTCCCTCAGAGCGCCTGCTCTCGAGGGAAAATAGTCTAAGCAATGGACTGTTAAGGGGGTGATGCCTATTTACAACCCATAAGGCCTGTAATTAATGGCGTAAAGTCCAAAGCCATCGGCCTTAATTCCCGCACGAACATCAAAGCCCAATGAAGAGCTGACGCGTAGATTGCCGCTTTGGGAAGCGTCGAGGACGCAAGTCCCCAATCGTCAACGCCGACTTGGCATTTAAAGATATTAATGTCTAAGCCCAATGAAGAGCTGACGCGTGGATTGCCGCTTCGGGAAACAACGGAGGACACGAGTCCCCAATCGTCAACGCCGATTTGGCATTTAAAGATCTAACAGGATCTTTAAGACGAGCTTCATGCAACGCTTGGGAAGTTGCGTCAAGCGTGGACTCAAAGGTCGCGTCCTGAAACCCGCGTCCTTTCATAAACCCAAAAGCTGCGTTCCATTCATTTCTGCTAAGAGACCCGCGATCGCGTTTCGGAGAATAATTCAGAGCCGCGTCTCCTCAGCGAATTGGATCCTGAGTCCACATTAACTTGAAAGCTGCGTTCCAAAGCTTGCGTCCTCAACAGAGAAGGCCTATGTCATTCACGAGGAACCCGGAACTGCGTCTCCATTGCGAGATGACAGTTGTGTTTTTATCATAAACTCAATATAGCTTGAGTTTACGCCTTGTCAAGGGACCGGAGCCCCGTCTTTAATGAGCCAGTGCCGCGTCCCCATCAACTAGCTGAGATCCATGTGTCAGTCTTGAGGAGCCTAAGATCACTTCCCCACTACATCTTGAATTCTGCATCCTGACAGAATTAAGGGCCGTGTCCAGGGATCCGCGTCCTTCCATAATCAGAGCCGTGTCTTTATCAAAAGGGAGATTTCGCGCATCTTCACGGCGTCTCCATTAGCGGGTCAGAGTCGCGTTTCCCAGAACTGCGTCTCCACTATAAATCAGAACCGCGTTTCGCTCAAGAACTCAGTTCAGCCTGAGTCTGTTATTCATGGCCGACTAAAGACTACTGTCAAAGACTGCGGTTATGAAATTGAGTTCATCTACAGCGAGCAAAAAAAAAAAACTTGAAATGGAGCAAAACTCTGAAGACTTTTATTATTTGATGTAAAAATGGTAAAAGTAATACAGACACTCTTGACAAGTAGAGTTTTTTTTTAAACAAAAAAAAAGGAGGCTAATAATCTTGCTTCGCCAAAGAATGGATTTATTCTCAGAGACGATGCATCTCGTGCTGACGTGCCTTCTCAGCCTTCATCAGAGCTTGGACCCCCAGCTCCTCCTCAGACAAAAATCTCTTCGCAGCCAGTTGCGCTTGAAGAGACTCCAACCTGAAGGAATGAACGGAGAGGCTTTCTTCAGCCTGCATTCTAGCATTTTCCAGCTCCTCCAGCCTTTTCCTAGTAGCGGCAAGCTTCTGCTCATTGATCTCGATCAAGGCTTGTGCCCTGGCTATGGTAGCTCGAGCAGTGGTAATAACCTGCTATACATTCTGTATGACGATTTTAGATTCCTTCGAATCGCCAATCAGCCTTTGGTGGTCAGCTTGGAAATACTGGAGATGGCGGGTCTCTTCAGCTATTTGTTCCTCCATCTCCTTTCGCTCATGCTCTTGAGCGGCAAGAAGCTTATTCAGGGTTGTCTGAGCCTCGTCTACTGAACCAGTATTTTTCAGAGACTTGAGCTCCTTCAGATAGCTTCCCAGCTGCTCCGCCAGCATCAGGCATACCCTAGCTTGCGAAGGACTCCCCGTATGACCTATGTTCTCGATCTGATTTTCGAGAAGTATTCGGGCAAACTCAAAAGAGTTGCCCCCAGAAAGTATGAGGTCAATACAAGATCGCATGGAAGTAAAGAATTACTGCACCATTTGACGTGCTAGCTCTTTCATGATGTCATTAACTGGAGAGAACTCTGCTGACGTACTCCCGGACCCCCTTTCCATGATAGGGCGAGAGACGGGAATCAATTCAGGAGTAAGGCCGACGATAGGTTCGTCAGTTACTGAGATGGTCGCCGACACTTTCGGGGCAGTTATTGTTGTAGCAGCCTCCACTGCGACTAGAGTAACAGCAAACTTTTTGACATTGGTTTCCCCGGTCGAGGTTTGAACTGTACTGCCTTCTGCATCAATGCCTGCCGCAGGATTCTCTACTTGAGCTACTCCAGCACTCTCTGCAAACTATCGAAACATCAACCATGACAATAAAAAGGAGGATATTCAATGCATCAGTATTCTCTTACCAAGTTGAGGGTCTGAAGATGGTACGTTCCTGGATAGGTCATGTGGGGTTGAGGCTTCCCCAACCTCAACGATTGCACTTTCCTGAGGCATCCCGGTAATAGGAGCCTCAGGGCCCTCTTGCTGGGCAAGCTCTTGAATCATCTCTTCAATATGAGAAGAGGTGGTGGCCTCACCATCGACAGCCAACTCTGAAAATCAAAAGTCAATGTCAGAACCCTTCCCTAACTTAAGAAGGAGATGGTTCAAGAAAACAAGAAAAGTACCTTTGGTAGCTACAATTATTGCTAACGGTGAAGCCGCCACAGGGTCGAGTCCTTGTATCTCTTCCTCTGAAATATGCGAAAATTTGCTCGTGTCAGGAAGAGCGGGTTCGTCGCCAAAATCAACTTCTTCGCCAGAATAATATCCATGTTCTTCAGACGATGAAGATGACAGTTCAACACAAGCAGGCTCAGCAATCGAGGCTTTACTGCTGAGCACCCCAGTAGTAGGACTGGGATCAACAGTCTGTGAAGTGGGCATCAATACACTGGGAGACCCAGGCTGTTGTATTTCAACCCTCCTCTCATAAACTGAAGAAGGCCCAAGCTGGATTGAAACCCCTGGGATTTCAACGTTATCCCTCCCTACCAAGTTAACTTCGGGTTGCTCAACCTCTTCAGTTGTGGCGGGTTCATCTGCAAGTTCCTCTTCTTCCAGGATCATGGGGCCCCTGCTGCGTAGACCGCGAGGATGAAGAGAGGGAATCTCCTCTTCCTCCTCCTCTTCCACCCTCTGCTCCTCAACACCAGAAGGGACTACCTCAGACATTGAAGCTTCAGCCTCTGAGTCTCTCCTAGACTTCTTCGGAATAGGCTCACCCTTGGAAGTAGAGCCATGGGAACACTTGGACACAGCCTGCCGACTCTTTTTAGTGGGCTGCTCCTTGGGTGCTGCCGCTCTCGGTCCCACCCCTGTTTCCCCTCCTGCTTCTTTCTCGGCTGCCTAGTACTCCTTCATACCTCGAGCGCGTTTGTTGGACTCCAATTTGTCCTTATAAGTCGTCTTGATGCTCTTGATGCATGAGATATTTATTGAGAAACCAAGCATTTTACTAGCCAGGGAGTACCAAGTACAGAAGCTGAGGCTAATGTAACAGTTGGGCGTCTTATGAGGTAAGCTGAAAACAGCTTTTGTCCCTCCAGCCACACTATAATACCATGTCCGAGCACCTTCAAACAAATTCCCGCTGAAGGAGAGTTTGGCATTGGGGTTACCGACATATAATTGATCATAGCCGAATTGTCGAGCAAAACGGCTCGGCATATAAGGCTCGATCGTACATGAGTTCCCTTGCCGAAAGAGCAGATACCCGGGCTGAATATTAATCAGCCACCAGAAGACTCCCAATGGCAACCTTGTGAAATCATCTGGTCCCACAAGGTCGGCAAATTTATCCCCGTAAGATGCACCGGCAACGGTCGAGATGATAGTTCGAAGCGTTCAGAATACATTTGCGAACATAGAACATGTAATAGCAACACCAGCTTGAGTTCTCCAGCTTCTGTACAAAAGGGACAAACCCCTCGGATAGAGGCACCACTGTCATTAGTGAAGGGTAGTGCATAACGTACCAACCCATCAAGTACGTATATGGAAGCTCGATCCTGGGGTTAGGAGTCTTTACTCTTGGCCTTCTCTCCGAGTCAACCTCTGGTCTGCCCTTGGAGTCGATAATGGCTTCCACTTGGCACAGGCTCTTAACCAGAGCCCGTAAACCACTTTGAATTTCAGCCACCATTACTGGAAGGAGGGCAATAGACTTGCCGTAGGCCAACAAAACCGTCGGGTACACCACATCGGCGATAATTACTTTATGTGGCAGTGTTAGCACCACGCAGCGCTTCAGCCATAGCATAAGAAAGCCCGCCAATAGCGCCCGGTCAGAAATGGGAACTCGGGCTTGATGATGAAAACTTTCAAAGACCGTATCAGGTTTGAAAGTATCTTCATTTGACTCCGTGGTGTAAGAGCTCGCAGAAGCGTCAATCCTCTCAGCAATCTCTTCATCAGTACTAGGAGCCTGGCTGATCACTAGGCTATCTTTCTCATTTATACCGTTGAATAGGTAGCTCGCCCAGGACATCTGCTTGACACCCTGGTTCTCTAGGAGGTTATTTGACCACAGATGTGGAAGTGACACAACACTTCCCAGTATGTCTCATATACTTGAGGGCTCTCCTTCTTCAAGAGATGAAGTTCTTCAGAAGTCGGAACGTGTTCTTCAGAAGTCGGAACGTATTCTTCATAAGGGGCGTCTCCCATAACAAGCCCCAAAACTTCATACAGCTCATGAAGAGCAAGCCCCATCTCTCCGGCTGGAGTAAAAAATATCCCCATCAGGATGCCATAGAAATTATGGGAACTTTGCGGGAGGCCATATTGCAAAGCCCTGACCGAGTGGTACAACCCCACCTGTTCCAGCAGAGCTCCAAGTTCGACGAGGACAAATCCAACCATCCTGCCCCACCAGGATCTGTTGGAAGAATGAACCCACCCGAGCGGGCAGAAGTCGATGGGAAAATCACCCCTGACCTTCATGAACTGGTTGATAAAGGTGGTGCCGAGCTGAGGGGTTTCCCCTCTCGAATATTCAGACCTGACTAAGCCGGGGAATAAACCAAAGACCTCTTTCCCATGGCCAGCAGAGTGTATTTCTTTGGCACCTAGTCTGCCGAGAGAGACACCGGAGACAAATCGAAAAAGATCCCAGTCCATCGCACGGTGAACAGACATATGCTGAAGATAAGATAGGAGATACATCCTCTCCATATTGGGAAGAAAGAACCTCCTGTCCCCTATCTGACAGAGCCACTTATAATCTCTGTCATGCAAAGTCCTATCATCCTCGTCGATGTCATCACCAAAGAAGAAGACAGGCTTCTGTAATGGAGTGCGCGAATCCATCT
The DNA here is from genome assembly GCA_038442645.1 of Agave tequilana. Taxonomy (NCBI): domain Eukaryota; kingdom Viridiplantae; phylum Streptophyta; class Magnoliopsida; order Asparagales; family Asparagaceae; genus Agave; species Agave tequilana. The sequence goes on from JAVJIF010007210.1 coordinate 74,837, forward strand.
CAAATACTCCGTCAGAGATAATCTCCCGAAGGGTCATCATACTAGCCTTGGAGATCTTCTCCTTTCGCTCCTTCGACTTACCAGTAGTCATAGGAACAGTTTTCTGCAGCACAAAGGTCAGGTTATGATCAGCGCCGCCTACATGCCCAAAGTGGCACTTTTTGGACAAAGGGTTGGAGGAGTATCGTACTGCAAAGAGAACAATACTTAATCAGAAATCTGAAATAAAATAGTTAAGTGTTTGAAAGTCAAACGCAGGAATGAATCCAGACGCGGAGATCATCAAAATCTGCGTTCAGATTCAAAAAAAGCGAGATTAGCATGAAGCCCGCCCTTTAAAATCCATGACTTAGAAAAATTTCTAAGTATCGGACTCAGACACGAGATTCATTAAAACTTTCATCTGATCTTACAAGACGCAAGAATCGTAAGAAGTCTGTGTCTGAACTCCCCACACTTAGAAATATTCTGAGCATTGAGTCCAAAACGCAAGGCTCAATGAGGCCCTGCGTTCAAAACAACAGATACGGACTCAAGTTAATAAAGGAAAGATGCAGAGATTGTCAAACCTGCGTCTTGTCCATCAACTCAAAAACCGCGCCTGAAGATCAAACACGAGCACGGGCCCGCGTTGTCAGTTCACATTCAAAAGGGACTTAAGAGTTAAAAGAACTCTATAAGCCCCTTCAATGGCAGAAACCAAATCAGATGGTTTTATTACCTGAAATAGGGGCCTCCTGCATGGAGGAACCACCCATTCGAGTCTCAGGAGCAACAGCCTTCGAAGACAAAGAAACATGCTTGGCTTTTGGTGCCATCGCTACCGTGGAATCAGTGTTGAAGATGGTGAAAACGGAAAAAAGCTTCGAGATTTTCTTAACCCTAAAAGGCTCAGCAAAGAAGAAGAGTCTAATGATGACTCTTGAAAGACTGTTGTCTTTTATAGGCACAGTGATTCGTAGAGATACGTGGCGCTTGGCTCGACGCCTAATCCCTGTCTGATGCGTGGCAGGCATATTAAATGCAGCGCAAAATTTGCGCGCCAAAAGGAAGATGTCCCCTCAATTCTGCTGGACGCGTGGCAACGCGCCCACAACACAGATTTGTGTTCAACAGAAAATCGCGTCCCTCCGAAGGTCGCGCCTTTTCAACTAGGCCAAAGCCGTGCCTACTTCAAAGAGTGAAAGCTGCGTCTTCATCCCAAAAGACGCATATCTACAAGAGGCGCGTCTTTAAAGCAGCATGACCTCTGCGTCTACAGGACTTGCATTCAGTCCTTGCTTCTGCAATTCAGTTCAACAGTACACTGGCACAAGCAGATGACTGTTTACCCCTGGTTCAAAGTACACCAACAACAAACTCCGAGCACTGGGAGGTTTAGACTGTGCATCTAGACACTCGCTACGATCATTTCTGGCAGCTTTAAAGGGATTCATAGTACACTCACGAAGACCATATTCCAGACAGGATCAATCTCAGAGCATCTCAAATGATTGTCAGTCCAATCAAGAGAAGTACGAATTCAACCAGAGTCCAAAGTATTTCAAAATCAGTCCCAGTCAACTGCGGAATATCGAAAACTTTGGAGGGGGTTCTGTAGGCTGTCTAAAAATCATTAAAGACAAGTCATCAAAAAGCAGAGTCTAAACTCCAGACGCAGGGCTAATCATAGCCATCACAACAGCACCAAGACGCGAGAGTTAAAACCCGCATCTTAGCATCTCTGCAGCACCAAGACGTGAGGGTCTAAACCCGCGTCTTAGCATCTCTGCAGCACCAAGACGCGAGGGTCGAAACCCGCGTCTCAGCATCTCTGCAGCACCAAGGCGCGACGGTCGAAACCCGCGTCTCAGCATCTCTGCAGCACCAAGGCGCGACGGTCGAAACCCGCGTCTCAGCATCACTGTAGCATCAAGGCGCGAGGGCAGAAACCAGCGTCTCAGTATTACTGCAGCACCAAGACGCGAGGGTCAAAACCCGCGTCTCAGTTATAACTGCCCTCGTTATGGGGCCAATCACTGCCCACATAATGAGGAAGTTAACCCCCATTATGGAGCGTTTTTAGGGGGCACGTTCACCCCTGAAACCTCTATAAATAGCCCCGTTGCTATGGAGAAGGGGTCGGTCGATTGGATCAGATAATTCTGGGAGAAGAATTTCGCTTGCGAGCTTTAGAAGCCCCGAGACTTCCACCGAAAAGAAAGAGAGTTCTACTCTTCAAGCAATTTGCTGCGTACAAGTCAATCTTTGCCTATAATCTCTTTGAGATTCCTGGTCGACAGGAGCTGTGTTACTCCGTTTACCGTCCAAAGAGAGGATTCCTAAGTGGTCCTGACGTTCACCCAGTCAACAGAAAATAAGATTCACTTTCCACCGCCACATCAAGAACCCAGCATTAAAAAAAGGGGAGATTCAAGTCTAAATATCTCCCCTCCCTTGTAGTCGGAGTGTTCATCCGCTATAATTTTTCATTTGATTCAAGGAAATTTTACGAGGAAACTTCTCCCACCAACCAAGGTGCTTAATTGCTTCCTTGTTGATATGAGTATAGACCGAAAATGCAAGAAGATGAAATGTGTGTAATAGAAAAACAAGACAAGTGTAGCACAAGTATAGAATGTAAAACAACAAAGAGTAAGAAGAAATCAATCACAAACGCAAGAGAATTTGTTTCGAGGTTTGAGCCACTGCTCTACGTCCCCGTCTTCACCACTATAAAGGATTTTCACTAAATCTACAAAGGGAACTTCTACACAGGAAGCTTACACCTAACGGGTTACAATTGGTCTACACAAGACCGGATTACCCAACTCCAACAATACTATCCTCCACACAAGAGGAACCACAACTCAAAGGAATGCAAGTCACTTGGTGATCTAGGAAGACCACAAACACTCTCTTACAACTTCTTATAGAGTGGAGTATGATTTTTGGCTTAAGAAGTAAAGTGAGAGAAAAATTTCAGTAGTAAAGATTTAGAAAGCTTGAAAACCAACTGAAAAATTTTGCAATAGAAAGAACTTTGAAAATGGAAAGCAATGAAACACTTCTTCTCTTGAAAACACTTGAAACTTGGATATTTTTCTTGTGAAAAATCAAAGACCCATGACCTCTATTTATAGGCAAACGATAAATATCATTCATAAGTGATACTAGGTCATTAGGGGTGAGTTTAACCACTTGGAAATAAGAAATAGCCGTTGGAACCCATAAAAAACAAAACAGATCCAAAATAAAGCTGTTGGTGCCAGTCTGGACAGCTGTCGGTCGACCGACCGGTCGATCGGCAAGCCACTTTGTCAAATAGCCGTTGGCTCCGGTCGACCGCCCGGTCGACCGCAAGGCAAATTTAAAAAGAGGATTTCGAACTGCCGGTCGACCGGGCTGGTCGACTGGCACAAACAGAAAGTAAGTGCCATACAGTCAGTCGACCGATCAGTCAACCGCAGGGGTGGACGGTCGACCGACCCGATCGACCGACAAACGTGCACAGAGTGCACGCTCACGGCCCAAAAGGCCCGGTCGACCGTTTTGGCCTGGAACAAATACGGTCGACCGGCCGATCGACCGTATGGCCTGAAATATGATTTAAACAGATTTTTGAACTTGAAAATATTTGAAAATATTTTTCATTAGTTTGAGGGTTATGTAACATATTATAGGAGATAAAATACATGTTCTAAACTTGATATAAAAATTTTAAAAATTATGAAACATGTATATTAGCCAAACATGCAACAAAACTAATACTACCAAAAACTTGTATTTTTGAAAAGTGTAATTTTTGTGTGTGTAACTTCTTGAGCACATATATCATATCCTTACTCTTTAACATACTAAAATCTTAAAAGGGTATAGGTGACTATAAGATCTTCAATTTGGGCTTTTCCATATGCATCGTTGAGTTACTTGAATTCTTGATCCCGTATTTGAGTCATCTTGAGTCAACGCCACCTTCCTTTAGGAAAAGAAACATCTTGAATCCTAAGAACCCTGAAATATTCTTAAACACTTAAACTTGATTAGTATAAATAGTTATATATATTTTGTGATCATCAAAACTCTAAAACCGGGTGATTGTAACCTTGGGCCAACAATCTCTCCCTTTTTGATGATGACAAAAAATATGAGTTATTTTTTTAAAAAAATGTGAAAGGGGCTTGAAAAAGCTCCCCTCAAATCATGCTATCTATCAAGTATAAGAAAAATGAACTTTACAAATTATAACAAAAAAGAATGGAAACGTTTGCATGAAAAAGAACTAATAACTCAAAAGCATTTCTCCCCCTTTTTGTCATGCATAAAAAAGGGTCAAATCAACAAAACATTTTTGAAGAGTATTTGGAAAAATCTCATGAATCCATAATACAAACATTTAATTTACCACAATAAATGAAAATCTATTATAATCTAGTAGTTTAGTAAAAATATCCACAAGTTAAAAATCGGTGGAAACATAATCAATGTCAATATCACCTTTCTCATAATGATCTCTAAGAAAGTGATATCGAATTTCAATGTGCTTTGTCTTACTATATTGATTTACATTTTTAGTCATATGAATAGTACTAGTATTATCACAAAATATTTTAATATGATCATAATGCAAATCATAGTCAAGGAGAGTATGTTTCATCCAAAGGACTTGTGCAAAATAAGCCCTGACCGCAACATACTCCACCTCGACGGTTGAGAGGACTACAGAATTTTGCTTTTTGGAAGACCATGAAATAAGGCAATTTTTAAGAAACTGACAGGTTCCACTAGTACTCTTCCTATCCACTCTACAACCCGCATAGTCGGCATCCGAAAAACTCATCATGAAAAATTGTCCGGTCTTTGGATACCACAAACCCATTCCAATGATGCCATTAAGATATCTAATAATGCGTTTTACCGCAATCAAATGGGACTCTTTAGGACACGATTGAAATCGAGCACAAAGACAAACACTAAACATAATATCCGACCTACTAGCCGTTAAATATAATAAACTATCAATCATACTACGATAGAGTTTAATGTCTACATTTATATCTTGTTCATCCTTGTCAAGTTTTGCTGGGGTAGCCATGGGAGTTTTGCTTGTCTTAGCCTCTTCAAGCCCAAATTTCTTGATGAGTTCCTTCGTGTACTTGACTTGATTTATAAAGATCCCATCACTCCTTTGCATGATTTGGAGTCTAAGGAAGTAGTTAAGTTCGCCCATCATAGATATCTCAAATTCCTCCTTCATACATGGTTCAAAATCTTTGCAAAGTTTTTCATTAGTAGATCCAAATATAATATCATCAACATATATTTGAACAATAAGAATATCATTTTCAACATGTTTAGTAAACAAAGTGGTATATATTGTTCCTTTAGCAAAACCATTAGAAATAAGAAATGATGAAAGTCTTTCATACCAAGCTCTAGGAGCTTGTTTTAAACCATATAAAGTATTGTCTAGTTTGAAAATAAAATCTGGATGTGTAGGATTAACAAACCCAGGGGGTTGTTCAACATACACCTCCTCTTCAATAAACCTATTTAAAAATGCACTTTTGATATCTAATTGAAAAAGTTTGAAATCTTTATAAGAAGCAAAAGCAAGTGTTATCTGTATGGCTTCAAGTCATGCTACGGGTGCAAAAGTTTCCTCAAAATCGATACCTTCGATTTGGGTGTAACCTTGCGCCACTAACCTAGATTTATTCCTAACAATATTACTCGACTCATCCAACTTGTTCCTAAAAATCCATTTAGTGCCAATTGTTAGTCTATCATGGGGTCTAGGGATAAGATGCCAAACTTGGTTGCGCTCAAATTGATTGAGCTCCTCTTGCATGACAAGCAACCAATATGAGTCGCCCTCGGCTTCGAGGAGGTTCTTTGGTTCAAAATGAGAAATAAAAGCATAGTGGCCACAAAGATCATGGAGCTTGGAACGAGTAGTTACCCCCTTTGATGCATCACCTATAATGAGATCCTTGGGATGATATGGAGTGAATCTCCAATCCTTTGGAAGTGGTTGAGGTGGCTCTACTTTAACTTCTTGATCTTCACTTTGCACATCAATCTTTGGCTTGTCTTCTTGTATAGGTGAATCCTTCAAGGTTATCCTCTCTATTTCTTCACTTAAGGAATCTATTTCTACAATATTCTCAATAAAAATATTAGATTCCTCAAACTTTACATGTATAGATTCTTCAATGGTCTTTGTAGATTTATTGAAGACTTTATAGGCTTTACTATTGTTAGAGTAACCAACAAAATATTTTTACAAAAGAAAACCCTATTTGATATGTAACAAGATGTGTTTACGGCTTCGGCCCATAGGTATTGAGGGAGACTGTATTCATTTATCATAGTTCTAGCCATTTCTTAAAGTGTTCAATTTTTCCTCTCAACTACTCTATTTTGTTGTAGAGTTCTAGGACAAGATAATTCATGCTTAATTCTATTGTCTTCAGAGTAAGTGATAAAGGATTGGCTATTGAATTCACCACCTCTATCACTCCTTATTCATAAAATTAAAGAATCTTTTTCCTTTTCAACTCTTTTCCTAAACATTTGAAAATGTGAAAAGGCTTGATTTTTATGTTCTAAAAGAAAATCTAAGTAAAACGAGAAAATCATCAACCAATACAAAGCAAAACGATTCCCACTTAGACTTTTGATTTTAGTAGGACCAAACAAATCCATATGAAATAACTCCAAAGGTCGTGATGTCATGATATCCTTGATGGATTTGAAAGAGGACTTGGTTTATTTCTCAAGTTGGCACGCATTGCAAATGCGGTCCTTTTCAAATTTTAAATAAGGAATACCTTTCACCGCTTTCTTGTTGTTTATTCTAGATAGATGGTCAAAATAAATATGGCCTAGTCTCTTATGCCATAACCAAGAGTCATCATAGAAGGCATTCAAACAAGTGGCATTGCATTGCATATTAGACATGTCAATCATGTATACATTGTTTTCACGAAATTCGAAAAGTATACATGCATTAGTTTATCTATCAAATACATTACTGATTAAGACGGGAAAGGTGTATGTAAATGTATCGATGTATCCTTTCCTATCTCCGCTATAGCATAAGGCTATACCGAGTCGATTCTCAGGGAGAGCTAACGATAGAAGCGTTACGAATCGTAGTGAAGAAATGTAAACGAAGTGTCTTCTATGCTTAATAAAATAAAACAATCATGGAACAAGAAATGAAAGAGTGGATGGATATGTTCATGGTGGAAAAGTGGAAAGAAATCAAAGAAGATTGGATTTAGACTAACAACTAAAAAGAAAAGGAAACTTGAAGAAGCAAACCATGACTAGCTTACCTTACTACCTTACCAAAGCTTACCAAACTCTGTGATAGTGAAGGCGTGCCTCATGTTGTCACTCCATCGGCGTAGGTTTCGTCTTGCGTGTTGATCTAATTACTTTCTCACTTGGATGACGGGTGGTTTAACCCATCGGAGAAGAGAAGACCATCCAACTTGCAAGATGAACTAAAGCAATCACCCATGAGTTAGTGAAGATGGCAAGGCTAGTGGTTAGCTAGTACATGGAGAAAGAATTAGCTACAAGCCATGAGAAAAGTAAAACAAAGCATGAATAAAATTACAAGGAATTAAAGCAAGCAAGTAAAGAAAGCAAGTAAACTAGAACCAAGCTCAAGTAGAGGAAGGAGAATGGATGAATCCTTGTTGCTTCAAGTTGTCACACCTTGATTACACAAGCTCTCTCTCTCTCACAATCTCTCTCTTTTACAAAGTATCTAGGGAAGGACAAGATCATAGAGAGCTACAAAAATCCTAAAGAAAAACAAAATTACAAAGCTTTACACTAATCTCTCTCTCTTCTCTGTTCAGTCTTTGCTCGCAGGTCCAGGTGAAGTATTTATAGGCCCCAGGTGAAGGATCCAGAAGCTAGTTTGTTGGCGCAAAATCCGGATCTAAACGACCCTGTAACTGCCGCCAGGGCGCGGCAAAATCCCAGATCTGGCGGCAGAATCTGGGCCGTTGAGCCCAGATTTTCTGTTGGGATCTGGTTGTTAGGTGGTTAGCCACGTGGCCTTCTGGAATCTGGAGTTGTTGCGCGGATCTCTCTGGATCTTGGATTCAAATTTGGGCTTTATCTTAATCTTGGATTTAATCCCTTTAATTATTGCTAATTAAAGTGATTATTGGATTATCTCTCCATTAGAGTGTGTACCTGCAAATATATAGAGAAGATGAGTAAAAATCATATATTTATTACAAAAATGCATGGGAATAATGAGGTAAAATATGCAATATTGGATCACAATCACACCCCCACACTTATTCTTTTGCTCGTCCCGAGCAAAACAAAGAAAAAGAAAAGAAAATCCTAACTACCAATTTTATTACACCACTTTCGCAGGTGACGCGATTGCACTGAGCATGTGCAACAAGCCGTTAAACCTCTAGGTTACCCTAGAGGAGGAGTGTTGTCTCCTGAGGGTTTTCAGCGGATTACACCCACAAAATCCATAAAGAAAGAAAACAAATGTTAGTGTTTTGAAAACGCATTTTGAAAGAGAGACATGTTTTCAAACTATTTTTGCAAAAATATAAGTGATCTAAGGTCATAAGTCCACCTATAATCATTCTTTCTTAAACTTAGTCTCCATGCAAGATCTTATCTTCAATTAAGGTAAGAATTCAAAATTGGATTGAATACTTTATCTTTCATAAAACCTAGATAATATGCACACTGTGCTCAGTGAAAATTTCTGGGATTTCAACTCTAACCATAAAGCCATTTATTTATATATATATATTTTTCTTTTTCTCTTTTTTTCTTCCCTTAGTTTAGGCTTTCTAGTTCACCCTTGTAACGAGCCTATAACCGATGACTCCCAAACCAGAAGGTCTTAGGGCACCAGATGAGAAAACATCCCTCGGGTTTAAGGACTCGAGTGAAAAAGGCCACGAAACTAAGGGGGATTATTCTTTTTGATCACCGTTAGGCGTGAATAATTATGCTTCTTGAGGCATAATTCTCCAGCTTAATGAGTGATGTTTTTCACCGTTAGGCGTGAATAATCATGCTTCTTGAGGCACAATGATCCAGCTTAATAGGTGATGTTTTATTTATAATTTTTTTTTATTTTTATGGCATTTTGGTCTTTGTCTCCATCCAAAGAAATGTGTAAGTGTAAAGTGCATATTTATCTAAGGTACAAATTCAAGATAAAAATATCTCACCAATTTTTCTTACTTAGCCTATAATTTCAAACAAGATCTATTATTTCAACTAGGTATAAGATGTCATAATTAAGGCTTTCTTAATTTCTAAGATACATTTTAATTTTCTTAAAAATAGATCAAAACTTTGTCTCTTATTTCAAAAAGTTTTTATTTTTTTTATTTATTTATTTTTTTTTAAAAGTAAAATCTAAAAGAAAATAGAAAATCTACAAAGAAAGATAAAATCTAAAAGAAAATAAAACCTAAAAGAAAATGAAAATCCTAAAAAATGAAAAATCCTATGTTAGTAAACCCTCCCCCACACTTATTTCATGCATTGTCCTCAATGCATCGTGATATATGTATGCATGAGAAAATGGAGAGGGAAAAAAAATCACCTCAAGGTGGTGGTTCCGGTGGCGGTCTGATTGGTCCACGAAACATGGCCCAATCAACTTTTCTTTGGGTTTTGAGGAACCCCAGAAATATCATGAATATGACCCACTAAAATGAATCCATTTAGGATCTTTATTAAATACATGACCCCATCTAATTTCCATTTTCCATAATAAATTTCAGAGTCAAATTTGTCAACCACCTTGTCCCAGAATGGTGTATGAAATGACAGAACGGTTGACTTGGACTCAGGAAGGATAGGAATGAATACTGACTCAGGAAGGTGACAGAATTCAAGTGAAGGTGTAGGAGTCGAAGTGAGTTCAGGAATTTGGTCCAAGTCAAGAAAATGAAGCTCAAGTCCACAATCATTTTCCAACAATGGGATGTGACCTACTATGGGTGATATCTCTTTACTTCCAATATTAAGAATTCTAGCTCATCACCATACAATTCTTCGAAACTTAAGTCAACATCTTCCGATAGAATTGTACAATCAGTTTCAGAAGTAAAGAGATAGTGAGAATCTAGGTCACATTCCATATGTAGTTCAATACATGAAGAACTTGCCAATTTGTCAATAGTATCTTCAGAAGTGTAGAATTGGTCAAGTTTAATATAATCCTCAAAGATGGATGATTCAACTTCATTATGAATTGGTACAGGATCCAATGTCGACTCCGGGAAAAAATTAAAGTCAGGTAAAGTTACCGGAGTCATTATTGAATCAGGAAAAAGAAGTGAATCACTAAGTTGGGGTTCAAGATCACATTCCTCATGTAGTTCAATTCCACAAAAATGTGAACTTGCCAATTTATCAATGGGACTTTCAAAAGTATGGAATTGGTCAAGTTCAGTATGATCATCAAAGATTGGTGATTCAATTTCAAAATGGACTGGCACTGGATCCAATACTGACTCGGGAAATGAAGTGAAATCATGTGAAGACACCGGAGTCATAATTGAATCAGGAAGGAAAATTGAATCATCAAGTGGAATTTCAGGATCATATTCACACTCAAGTTCAATTTCAGGAAAGGAAAACTTGCCAAAATGTCAATAGGATCTGAATTTTGGACAAGTTCAGGTGATTGTGCTGAAATTGAATCTGGATTTCCAAGACTACATGACTTTTTTGTTTTAACAGAGTGGCTAGTGACATTAGAAATAGGATGAGAATGAAGAGTTTGGATCATCAACTCTATGTCACGATTTCTAGCATTTTGAGCATGAGTCATGTCTTCAAGCATCTTTCCATAATTGATGACTTCATTGTTTTGATGGAAAGATGAAGTATTGTCTTGGAAGTGATATTGAAATTGTGAGTCCATCAGATTTTGGGATTTGTGTTTGGACTCACGCATACTCATTTCCAAAATTGATGGTCTTTTATTTTGGACTGGTGGAACTGAGTATGTATCTTGAAAATGGGGAATTGGAGAGGCTAATTTGGTCTTAAGTTGTTGCTCTGCCTCTAGTAAATTGGCTTCTATCCTCTTTTGGAACTCAGATTTTTCTTCAATGGGAGGTCCAGAAAAAGGAATATATGAAGCAGAATCGGAGAATGAATATTGTGGATATTGTGGACTAGGTGGATATTGTGGACAAGGAGGTTGATAATTAAACTCGGGGGACTGGAATCCCCAATGACTCGGTGAAGAGTTGAAATTATTATGGAAATCATAGTTATTAGATGGGGGTATGGGTCATATTGATTCGGATAAGGTCAACCGAAGTAGTTTGACGGCGAGGAAGAGCGTCATCCGAATAGAATGGAGACTGTGTGAAATATGGATTATTATTAGGATGGAAAGAATTGTTGAATGCCATATCACACAAAAAATCACAAACAAAAGAAACAAACAAATAAACAAACAAAAAGAAAAGAAAAATCAAACCAAGCCAAAAGAATGGTTGACCTAGACCTAGACGACTCCTAACTGATTAGACCGTCCACGGGAGGTTTAGTGTAGACTTTGACCACAGGCTAATCAGCCAGGTAGGGCAAAGTTGTTGGGAGGTTTTTCCGTCAAAGACGTTCCTTAATTAAGTAACCAACAACCTTCGGGCTTTCGGCCCTCAATCCCTTTCCTAGACACTGATTTTACAAGAGTCAATTTCCAACACTTTTTCCCCTTAGGATAATCTCCTAAGTGAGTCCAGATGTCCCTAGGGCCAACGTCTATTTTTTTTATTAATTAGGCTTGGGTTAGTGAGTGCTGGGATGGTGGTTTTTGGGCTAAGGAAAGGGTAATGACATCCCCACCTTATCTTATGTATGGGTTATGCCCTTAAAAATGAATTGTGCAAGTGTACAAAAAAATATAACTAGAATTCACTCAAAGCATGAAAATCAAGCAAGAGATGATTCCTAATCTACATGCAATGCAAAACGTACCTTACCTCCAGCACTCTTCAACAGTAAAAGTAAATGAATTGAAAGACACGTGCCTAGAAATGCAAATGTCTAAACAATTTTTAACAATTTCAACCAATTTTTTACTGTTGATTAAATTAGCAAGTAATAGGTGAAAAATACAGGAATTCAAGTATAGCAGCAGATGTATTTTGCAGAATCAGAGCCCTTGCAGAAATTAGGTCAGTAGTGATCTCCTTCTTGCCGCAGAACCGCGGCTTTTGCCGTGGGAACGCGGCAAGTCAAGGGCTTCTGGTCTCTGCTGTCGAGAGCAGAGGCCCAGAGCCACTTATATGTATTCTGCAATGCAAATTTTTCTGTTTTCTTCACCTGTAACCTGCAACAGAGAAGAAGATTCGTTTAGTTCTTCACTTTAAAGAAAATCCGTTGCTCTCCTCGGCAACGGCGCCATTTTGATTAAGACGGGAAAGGTGTATGTAAATGTATCGATGTATCCTTTCCTATCTCCGCTATAGCATAAGGCTATACCGAGTCGATTCTCAGGGAGAGCTAGCGATAGAAGCGTTACGAATCGTAGTGAAGAAATATAAATGAAGTGTCTTCTATGCTTAATAAAATAAAACAATCATGGAACAAGAAAGATGAAGAGTGGATGGATATGTTCATGGTGGAAAAGTGGAAAGAAATCAAAGAAGATTGGATTTAGACTAACAACTAAAAAGAAAAGGAAACTTGAAGAAGCAAACCATGACTAGCTTACCTTACTACCTTACCAAAGCTTACCAAACTCTGTGATAGTGAAGGCGTGCCTCATGTTGTCACTCCATCGGCGTAGGTTTCGTCTTGCGTGTTGATCTAATTACTTTCTCACTTGGATGACGGGTGGTTTAACCCATCGAGAAGAGAAGACCATCCAACTTGCAAGATGAACTAAAGCAATCACCCATGAGTTAGTGAAGATGGCAAGGCTAGTGGTTAGCTAGTACATGGAGAAAGAATTAGCTACAAGCCATGAGAAAAGTAAAACAAAGCATGAATAAAATTGCAAGGAATTAAAGCAAGCAAGTAAAGAAAGCAAGTAAAGAAAGCAAGTAAACTAGAACCAAGCTCAAGTAGAGGAAGGAGAATGGATGAATCCTTGTTGCTTCAAGTTGTCACACCTTGATTACACAAGCTCTCTCTCTCACAATCTCTCTCTTTTACAAAGTATCTAGGGACGGACAAGATCATAGAGAGCTACAAAAATCCTAAAGAAACAAATTACAAAGCTTTACACTAATCTCTCTCTCTTCTCTGTTCAGTCTTTGCTCGCAGGTCCAGGTGAAGTATTTATAGGCCCCAGGTGAAGGATCCAGAAGCTAGTTTGTTGGCGCAAAATCCGGATCTAAACGACCCTGTAACTGCCGCCAGGGCGCGGCAAAATCCCAGATCTGGCGGCAGAATCTGGGCCGTTGAGCCCAGATTTTCTGTTGGGATCTGGTTGTTAGGTGGTTAGCCACGTGGCCTTCTGGAATCTGGAGTTGTTGCGCGGATCTCTCTGGATCTTGGATTCAAATTTGGGCTTTATCTTAATCTTGGATTTAATCCCTTTAATTATTGCTAATTAAAGTGATTATTGGATTATCTCTCCATTAGAGTGTGTACCTGCAAATATATAGAGAAGATGAGTAAAAATCATATATTTATTACAAAATGCATGGGAATAATGAGGTAAAATATACAATATTGGATCACAATCAATTACAAGCTAAGTCATCAAAAATCACATTAAAACCTTTATCACAAAGTTGACTAACACTCAAGAGATTATGCTTAAGGCCATCAACTAAAGCAATATTTTCAATCATAGGAGATGAACCAGTTTAATGTTACCTATACCAACAATTTTTCCTTTGGAATCATCTCCAAAGGTGACGGTGCCACCTTCATGGTTTCTTGATAGGGTTGCAAAGTTATTGATATCTTATGTCATGTGTCTTGAGCAACCACTATCAAGATACCACCGCTCCCTACATTTTTGAGCTTTGGAGTGTACCTACATCATGTAACATAATTGTTGACTTTAGTACCCAAATTTTCTTGGATCCTTAAATGTTAGCATTACGAACCCAAACATGATTATTTGAGGCATTAATTCTATCAAAATAAATTTAGCTAAGTGACCCTTTCGGCCATAATAAGTGCATGCATAAATTTTATCATACATAAATGTATGATGAGTATGAGAGTGTGAATGTTTGGTTTGTGCACATGTTTGGCATGATGAGAGTGCACATGTTGTGACTTGTGCGCATGGGTGATGAGATTATTTCTTTGGAATATGTTTCTTAAGAAATATAGCCTCCAATCTAGATTTGTCAAATTCACACTTCTTTAAAACTTCTCCTAAATAGTTAGTTTAATTCTTTAGTATAGAGATCTCATCTTTATCTATTTGTAAAATTTTAGCTTTATAAGAAATCTTATAAGCATTAAAATCTTTTTGAGTAGAAGTGAGAGTTGAAAATAAATCATCCTTTTCTTTAGTGAGTATGAAAATTTTGTGGTTAAGAGTTTCATTTTCCTTTTTCATTTTTAATATTTCTTTTTAAGAAAATCATAATTATGAGATAATTTTTCAAAAGATTCTCCTAATTCATCTCTGGATATTCACAATCTTCAATAGATGATTCAGGGATTACCTTATTTGTGTTTTTATTTGCTATGAAACACATGTGAGCCGTATCAACTTCTTCATCGGATTCACTCTCTCAATCCTAAGTAGCCTTTAAAGCTTTCTTCTGGCTTCTTGGAGGTGGAGGGTTTGCTCTTATTTTTCAGATAGTCCGCAACGATGTTCCCCGGCTTCCGACAATTGAAGCAAATGATCTTCTTTTCTTCCTTTTCTTACCATCTTCTTCTATTTTGAAATTTTGCTTTGTTGTACATTTTCCGAACATCTTCACAAGAAGAGAGATCTTCATCATCCTCTTCTACATCATCTTCGTCGGAGTAGGTGGAAGAGCTTTTGAAAGCGATTACTTTCTTCTTTATAAGAGCCATCTCTTCTCTAGCCTTTCTTTCCATCTCATGGGTCTTGAGGTTCCCATTGAGACCAGTGAGCTCCATTTCTTCCTTGTCGTTGAGCTCTTTCAAGGT
The DNA here is from genome assembly GCA_038442645.1 of Agave tequilana. Lineage (NCBI taxonomy): Eukaryota > Viridiplantae > Streptophyta > Magnoliopsida > Asparagales > Asparagaceae > Agave > Agave tequilana. Next base: position 89,945 of record JAVJIF010007210.1, read on the forward strand.
TGTAGCTTTGACTTCCTAAGATGGAGGGAGTGTACGAATGATCTTCCTCACTTTTTGATCGTTGTCAATTCCGTCACCTAAGGAAACAAGCCCGTTAGTTATTTTTGTAAATTTAATAATCATATCATCAATAGATTTATTTTCTTGCATGATAAAGTTTTCATATTGGTAACGTAAGAGGTCAACTTTAGCCCTTTTAACTTGTGATGTTCCCTCATGAGTGACTAAAAGGTGAGTCCAAATCTCATATGCGGATTTGTAGTGTATGACTCTAGCAATGTCGTCATCATTAAGAGCTTGAAGTAAGGCATAGTGTGCCCTAACATTTGCGTCAAACTCTTTCGTGACAATATCGGACCAAGTGTCCTCATCGCCATGGGGTGCGCTAAAAGGTTTAGTCACCGCCTTTGCAACCCGCCTTCCTATGGATTGCAAAAACACGGTTATCTTAACCTTCCATATGAGAAAGTTAAGCCCATCAAAGTTGGGTGGGGTCTTAATACCTTCGGCCATCTTTACTAATGAGTATAAGGATGAAATACGAAAAAGATGATTAGCAATTTAGAATCTCTCTAAGGTTGTTAAGCCAAGCAACTAGAGACCAAAGCTCTGATACCAATTGAAAAATACCTAGAGGGGTGAATAAGTGTTATGCTAATTAAATGCCCTTTTAAAACTAGTTAAGATGTATGATGCAAGCGGTCACTCAAAATAAGAAATTGAAGCCAAATTTTCCGTGAAGGGCTCTAGAACTTCTCCTCTTTGATTCTTTTAGATTATGAGTTGAGGTGCTTAATTGCTTCCTTGTTGATCTAAGTATAGACCGAAAATGCAAGAAGATGAAATGTGTGCAATAGAAAAACAAGACAAGTAGTAGCACAAGTATAAGAATGTAAAACAATAAAGAGCAAGAAGAAATCAATTGCAAACACAAGAGAAATTTGTTTCAAGGTTCGAGCCACTACTCTACGTCCCCGCCTTCACCACTATGAAGGATTTTCACTAAATCCACAAAGGGAACTTCCACACAGGAACCTTACACCCAAGGGATTACAATTAGTCTAAACACGACCGGAGTACCCAATTCCAATAATACTATCCTCCACACAAGAGGAACCACAACTCAAAGGAATACAAGTCACTTGGTGATTTAGGAAGATCACAACACTCTCTTACAACTTCTTATAGAGTGGAGTATGATTTTTGGTTCAAGAAGTAAAGTGAGAGAGAAATTTCAGTAGTAAAGATTTAGAAGACTTGAAAACCAACTGAAAAATTTTGCAATAGAAAGAACTTTAAAAATAGAAAGTAATGAAACACTTCTTCTCTTGATAACACTTAAAACATGGATATTTTCTTATGAAAGACCAAAGACCCATGACCTCTATTTATAGGCAAAGGATAAATACCATTCATAAGTGATACTAGGTCATTAGGGGTGAGTCTAACCACTTGGAAACAAGAAATGGCCGTTGGAACCAATAAAAAACAAACAGATCCAAATAGAGCCGTTGGTGCAGTTTGGACAGCTGCCGGTCGACCGGCTAGTCGACCGGCAAGCCACTTGACAAATAGCCGTTGGCTCCGGTCGACCGCCCAGTTGACCGCAAGGCAAATTTAAAAAGTGGAATTTGAACTGCCGGTCGACCTGGCCGGTCGACCGGCACAAACAGATAGTAAGTGTCATGCAGTTGGTCGACCGATCAGTCGACCGCAGGGGTGGACGATTGACTGACCCGGTTAACTGACAAACATGCACAGAGTGCACGCTCACGGCCCAAAAGGCCTGGTCGACCGCCCGGTCGACCGTTTTGGCCTGAAACAGATACGGTCGACCTGTTGTTGACCAGTATGGCCTGAAATATGATTTAAATAGATTTTTGAACTTGAAATATTTTAAAATATTTTTCATTAGTTTGAGGATTATGTAGCATAGTATAGGAGATAAAATACATGTTTTAAACTTGGTATAAAAATTTGAAAATTATGAAATACGTATATTAGCCAAACATGCAACATAACCAATACTACCAAAAAACTTGTATTTTTGAAAAGTGTAATTTTTTGTATGGGTAACTTCTTGAGCACATATATCATATCCTTACTCTTTAACATGCTAAAATCTTATAAGGGTCTAGATGACTACAAGATTTCAATTTGGGCTTTTCCATATGCATCGTTTGAGTTACTTGAATTCTTGATCCCATACTTGAGTCATCTTGAGTCAACACCACCTTCCTTTAGGGAAAGAACATCTTGTATTCTAAGAACCCTGAAATAATCTTAAACACTTAAACTTGATTAGTACAAATACTATATATATGTTTTGTGATCATCAAAACTTTAAACCGGGTGATTGTAACCTTTGGCCAACAATATTGGCTGTACGGGTCGAATCCATAGGGCTGGGGGGAAATAGAAACATTAACGGTGTGTCACGTTAGCGTTAACAAGTTCTTTGTTTCAAAGAATCAAAAGAGAAAAAAAGAAAACTAGAAGTGATAAGAGAAGAAGGCGATAAAATCATAAAATAACGACGTAAAGTTATGGTTTAGAAATGGGTTTTTAAACAAAGATAAAAGAGGAAGAAATCTCATGGTTCACTCACTACTAATTGCTCCCACTAATTACACTAACCTCCTTATTGATAGGTGCCTCATATTGGATCTTTGGCAATATTAGGCTTGACTTCAAGAAGCTTTTCAAAGTATGACCCATAAGATTGTTCTTTTCCCTCACCATTGCTTCACAAGGTAAAACTTGAATATCAACCTATCAAGATCCATTAGAAGAAAAGCATAGGACAAGAAGAAAGTGCACAATTTGTATAGCCAAAGGTAAGTGGATGAAACCAAACTTGCATCACATGCAAGCTAATGCAAACATTAAGTCATCAAAATCAGTTAGAGGCAAGAAAGAAATAAGAAAGATAGTTGCAAGTTAGCAAGTTAGAATTTAGAACCCACCATCATGAGCCATCAATGGCTCTTACAAGAGTAAGGCCTTGTATGATGCTATGAGGTTCACGTGGGTTATCAATCAAGAGTTAGAGAATTAATGTGTTAGTAGTGAGATCATCATGAGAGAAACTAACTAAGAATCATGTTAGAAGTTAGAGAAAAATTATAAAAGAAAAGGAAAAAGCTTTTATAGATTTACACTTTCTATTACCTCAACACTCTCTTTCTCTCCTGAATCAACCTCAGTCCTACTACAGGACCTAAAAAGAAAAAAATACAAAAAGAAGAAGAAAAATCCTACACTATACTATGGAGGAGAAACCCTAGCTACTGCTCTCCTCCCTCGTGTCTCTGGCCATCAATACAGATTTATAGGCATGGGGAGCTGGGAATCCTATAAAAGAAGCCACGCGCCTGATCTTTTGCCATCTGGTTCGTCTTGGTTCGAGAAATTTCTGTATATGTATAACTTTCTGTATGTAGAATCATATTTTCTCCAAATTCATCCTTTAATTTGGGATCCGATGTCTCTTCTAGAAGCTCTCTTGACTTGATAAAAAGAAATCTTAATTAATTACCTGAAAATGGGTTAATTAGGCTCTTATTACAGCTTTGCCTCTATTCTCTTGATTATCTGCGTAAGAGACCAAAAACACGAGTTATTAAGCATATTTTATTAAAACCAAGCAGGGAAATGCTATATGAAAATTCAGAATTGCAGGCTAATCATACCCCCATACTTATCTTTTGCTCGTCCTGAGCAAAACAAGAAAATTAAAAACTAAACAAAAGTGTTATTACACCACTTTCGCAGGTGACGCGATTGCACTGAGTGTGTGCAAAAGCTTTAAACTTCTAGGTTTCCCCTAGAGGAGGAGTTATAATCTCCTGAGGGTTTTCAGCGGGTTATACCCACAAAATCCATAAAGAAAAAAATACAAATGTTAGTATTTTTGAAAACACATTTTGAAAGAGAGAAAAATTTCTGAAATATTTTGCAAAAATTAAGTGATCTACGGTTTTAGGTAACCTAAACTATTCATCCCTAATTTGAGTTTCCATGCAAGGACTTATTATCAATCAAGGCTTGGAAATCAAGACTAAATTTATTATTTAATCTTTCATAAAATCTAATAATACGCACTTAGTATATTTTGGATTTAACTTGGTCTACGATACCATTATTTAATTTATTTTTTATATATATTTATTTTAGTTTTATTAGGCTTTCTTTAACCATGTAGTTAGCCTTTAATCGATGACTCTAAGACCAGCGGTCTTAGGGTACCAGATGAGAAAACATCCCTCGAGTTTAAGGACTCGAGTAAACAAGGCCACAAAACGAAAGAGTTTATTTATTTTGACCATCGTTAGGCGTGATTAATCATATTTCTTAAGGCACAATTAATCAGCTTAATTAGTGGCCAAGTATTTTTAATATTATTTTTTATTTTAATATAAGGGTATTTAAGTCTTTATTTTAATCCTTCAATGTATAAGTGCATATAACTCTAAGGCAAAAATTTAAGATCAAATTATCTTTCTAATCTTTCTTCTATAACCTAAAATTCCAATAATACCTCCTATTTTAATTCAATTTAAGAGAGTTGTGATGAAATTTCATTCTACCCGAGCGTAATCAAGGCTTCCCTAATTTCTAAGATTAACCTAATTTTCTTAAAAACGAATCAAAAATTTTCTTTTTTTCAAAAAGTTTGTTAAGAAAGGGAAAATCATATGCAAAGAGAAATTCTAAGAATATCCTAAAAGAAGTGAAAAAGAAAGAAAATCTAAATAAATCTACGTTAGTAAACCCTCCCCCACGCTTATCTCATGTATTTTTCTCAATGCATCATGAATGTATGTATGCATGAAAATA